>JAJIBD010026651.1:0-29567 GCA_021461705.1 Cryptotis parvus
CTTCATTTTCATTTGTTTCCAGAAATCTTTGGATTTCCTGTTTGATTTCTTCTATGACCCATTTGTTGTTCAGCAGTGAGCTGTTCAGTTTCCAGGTGCTTGGTTTGACTCCCTGTTTCTGTGTACGGTTAACTTCCATTTTCAGTGCATCATGGTCTGAAAAGATAGCTGACACAATTTCTATCTTTTTAATTTTATTGAGGTATGCTTTGTGGCTCAGCATGTGGTCTATCTTGGAGAATGTTCCATGTGCACTAGAGAAAAATGTGTACTCAGCTTTTTTTGGCATGAAAAGCCCTGTATATATCCACTAGCTCTCTTTCTTCCATTTCTTCCTCCAGGTCCAATATTTCCTTGGTGAGTTTCAGTCTTGTTGATCTGCCCATCGTTGATAGAGCAGTGTTGATGTCTCCAACTATTATTGTGCTACTGTTAATGTCTTCTTTGAGGTCTCTTAGCAGTTGTTTTATGTATTTTGCTGACCCCTCATTGGGTGCATATATGTTTAGTAGTGTAATTTCTTCCTGGTGTACATACCCCTTAATTAATAAGAAGTGGCCTTCGTTGTCCCTTCTAACCTTTTTCAGCCTGAAGTCTATATTATCTGATACTAATATGGCCACACCAGCCTTTTTGGAGGAGTTGTTTGCATGGAGAATGGTCTTCCAACCTTTGACTCTGAGTCTGTGTTTGTTCTGCTTATTCAGATGCGTTTCTTGTAGACAGCAGAATGTTGGGTTCAATTTTTTAATCCATTTTGTCACTCTGTGTCTCTTAATTGGTGCATTTAGACCATTGACATTGAGAGAGATTATTGTCACTGGATTTTGTGCCATCTTTCTTTTTTGTGTTTGTTGTGCTTATGGGTTTGGTCGCATTAGAGTAGGCCCTTCAGTCCTTCTTTTAAAGTTGGTTTTGAGTCCATGAAGTTCCTGAGTTGTTGCTTATCCATGAAGTTGTGTATCTTTCCTTCATATCTGAATGTGAGCCTGGCCGGATAAAGAATTCTTGGTGAAGCCTGCAGTTCATTGAGCCTTTTCGCAATATCCCACCATTGTTTTCGGGCTCGGAGTGTTTCATCAGAGAAGTCTGCTGTAAATCTTAGAGATGTTCCTTTCTATGTGATTTCATTCTTTGATCTTGCTGCTTTCAGTATTCTATCCCTATCTATAGTTTTTGTCATTTTTATTAAGATGTGTCTTGGAGTATTCTTGTTGGGGTTTCTTTTAGCTGGTATCCCTACGGGCCTCTTGGATCTTGAGGCAAGCATTCTTTAGTTCCGGGAACTTTTCAGCAATGATGGCTTTGACAGTTTCTTCTTCATCAGGGTTTTCTTCTTGCCCTTCTGGGACCCCAATGATCCGTATGTTGTTTCTTCTGGCTTCATCCCGATTATCTCTTGTTGTCTGTTCGGTAATTGTGAGCCTTTTTTTCTATCTTCTGGTGTTGTGTAGAGAATCTTTGGAACTTCGCCTCTTCGAGATCACTAATTCTTTCTTCAGTAGCTATTATTCTGCTATGATGGCCTTCCACCGTGTTTTTTATTTCATTTACCTCATTTTTAATATCGGTCATTTCCCTTTGCATTTTCCTCACTTCTTCTATCATGTCCTCTTGTATTTTATTGATTTTGCATTCCATTGCTTCTTTGAATTCCTTTTGAATCCTTAACAGTTCTTTCCGAAATTCTTTTTCAGATAGGTTATGCAACTCATTGGTATTGCTAGACTCATCTGGACCAGTGACTTCACTCACAGAGCTTGGAAGGAATTTTTGCGTTGCTTTACCATTTTGACTATTGTAGGTTGTAACTGTGAGTTCTTGGGTGACTAGATAGTGCAGTTAGAAGGTGTCTGGTCTGTTTACAGAGTTTGGGTGGGTGGCAAGGATGTAGGAACCAAGGTTCACTGGTACCTAATGCAAGGTAGGTAGTGAGAGGGTCGCGGGTTTTGAGTTTTGGGATGTTCCCAGCAGCTCGGGCGCAAGGGTCAGCCGGGCTGGAACCAAGGCACTTTGCCTTGGTTCCCGTTGATGGAGTTTCCGCTCTTCCCTGGGGCAGCTTGGGGTCCCTGGAGCGCAAGAATCACACACACACACCTGTGGGAGGAGGCGGTCCCCGAAGCCAGCGCTAGGCGGCCTGGGAACCAAGGCACTTGCCTTGGTTCCCGTTGATGGAGTTTCCGCCTTCCCTGGGGCAGCTTGGGTCCCGCGGAGATGCAAGAATCACACACACACACCTGTGGGGGAGTCAGAAGACTCCCCTTTCAAAGAACGTAAATGATGGCATTCATTCCATGTAATAATTCCAATCAAGTTGAAGGTATTTAGAGATTTTAAAAAATAGTGTTGTCTAATTGTCTTTTTCTCAATGCTGAGGCAATATTGAATATTATCAGGATTCCTCATAAGTTGTTGGCAGCACCAGCGGTTCTGAGCCCGGTGCTCAGAGATTGTGTTAGTCCTGACTCACTAGGCACCATCCCGCCTTTTCCTTTGGATTTTGACATTGCCTTTGCCTGAAGTATACTAGAGTTATAAACCACAAACCTGGTTAGCTTGGAAGCACGGTGTGATCTAGCAGGGTTTGTAGCATCCTGGAAATGTAGCCCTTAAAGTGGGAACTGAGACAAGGGAACAGTACAGGAGGCTCTAAAAGCAACAGGTGTGAAGCACTTTGCTGTGATGTAGATTAACTGATTCCCACAAGTGCTGTTGGGATGATTCCTTAGTTAAGGAGTGGGGGACTGATAAGCACTCCTAGGTCAGAGAATAGTACAGGGAATGAGGTACTTGCATACAGTCAACCCTAGGGATTCACTTCCAAACTATAACTACCCTTAGATAAAGGTGTTTCATCACCAAAATAAAGACTTTTGAGAAGTACAATCTTCAAACTGACTGGGTATGTCACTCAGTTCATGGAGCACTTTCCTTCTATCTGAAGCATATTGCATGTCCTCTGAGCACTGAGTTAGCAGTACACGCAGAACACCATCAGGTTTGAGCGAAGAACCTAAAAGTTCTCTCCTTACACACTTTCATGTCTCCAAATGGACTGACTCCTTAGGTTTGGATGTTAACTGCAGCTCATGCAGTGGGAGAAGGATATTCTTCCGGGTCAAGTTGATTGCATCTTTCAGACATTGATGCTGTCCTGCAGAGAGCTCATGATTGAAGTCAAAACTGTTATCTCTATTACACTCTATAGCGACTTCTGCTAAACAGGCACACTCTCTATACATAATCCATGATTACATGAAGATTCAGCTGGGTTGATGGTCTAAACCTATGAAATCGATTTGCTGACAATATACAGCAACTTATTTCTATCACTACAAATATTTTGATTCTCAAAATTATAGATAGAGCCAACACATTTCACAGTGTTGGGAATAATTTCCATCATACTTAACTCCAGAATGTTAAGATCTATAAAGTGCCATGAATATTGGGAGCCAGACTGATAGTACAGAAGAAAGGACACTTGCCTTGCATATGATGAGCTGGGTTGGATTCGCAGCCTCCCACATGCTTCCCTGAGCACTGCCAGTTTTGATTTCTGAGCACAGGGCCAGCAATGAACCCTGATTACTACAGGTTTTGCCGGCCTCCTTCAAACTTCCCCTCATGAAATACCCATGAATACAAAGGGAGGTCCTACATAATGGAGTAGGAGGGACCCATATTGAACTTAAAAAATGTGAGCTATATGAAAGAAAGACATATACCTACATATAGCTAATATTTTAATGTAGATGAAAGGAAAAGAAAGAAAAACAGAGCAAACATGATCAACTGAGAATCAGAGGATGGAAGCAAAGACTTGAGAGAACCATAATTGAGGCAACCCAACTATATTGAAACTACGATGCAATAACCTGTTCTCCAGAAAGAAAAAGAACAGGGCCAGAGCAATAGTACAGTGGGTAGGGAATTTGCCTGGCCGACTCCCTTCCTGTTTTCAATCTTTAGCATCCCATATGCTTTCTCCACCACTGACAAGACAAATTTTTCATTGCAGAGTCAGTATTTACCCTTGAGTAGCACAGTTTGTGACCCTCAAGCTCCCCTCCAAAAATATAAAACTTAAAGGAAAAAAATCATCCCTTAGCTTCCATTTTTTGTGTCTGATCAGTATCACACTTGGGGACTAGGGGGTTGGGACATAGGTGAAGGGAAGGGGGCTGGAGCGATAGCCCAGCTGGTAGGGCCTTTGCCTTGCACACGGCCGACCTGTGCTGGCCTGGGTTCCGATCCTCGGCATCCCATATGGTCCCCGAGCACCGCCAGAAGTAATTCCTGAGTGCAGAGCCAGGAGTATCCCCTGAGCATTGCCGGGGTGACTCCCTCAAAAAAAGCAAAAAAAAAAAAAAAGAAAACAAAAACAAAAGTGAAGGTAAGATCAACTGGTGGTGATATTGGTGTTAGAACAGTGAATTCCCAAAAACCAAAAAATAAAAAAATAAAGTTTGCATGGTTTACATTACAAAGACAGTTCACATTTATTGAGTAGGATTTAGGAATAATAGGAAGGAGACAACCAAAAACCAAAAACCTGCAGGAGGTGCTATCTAGGTAAGATGAAATGAACAAAAGAGCACGTTACAGTTGCTAATGCAGCCTTCCAGACTAGCCCATGATGGCAAGGACGCGTCAGACAGAAGAACAAGAAAAACCTGTTTTTGCCTAACTTTAAGCCTAGTCCATTAGTCTCCATCTTGGGCTAATTATAGCCAACAGGGAAATATGCAGAGAAATGTCCTAGGATAGCCTTGTCTGGGTACATGCAGCTTGATTAACAGTCTCACTAGGGATTTCTACATACTAACTCTATCGGGAGACAGTCTGCCAGAAGGCCCCGTGTATCTGTTAACAGGTAGTATCCATCAGACCTTCCTTCGCATATCCTTAGATCTACATTCTGCCAACATCTCTCCCTTTTCTGTTAAGGCTTCAATTTTGCCAACAGAACAAACTGAGAGGCCTGTAGCACCTTTTCTTATACTGTTTGAACTTACAATATAAGACCAAGGACAGCTGTATCCAAAATAAGCACTCCCAAACCTGCAGTTCCTCCTAAGTCCCTTTAAGCTAGTAGTGGGGTTAATAAAGCCAATGCCATAAGCCAAATCTTGCCAAAAGGAAGCAGTAGTAACATCAGAAAGATGATTAGAAAAAGTATCCTGAATCTTCCTTTGTAAATTTACAATTTTAGCCATAATATTCTTATGTGTTAACAATTAACAAATGTTTTCTAATCTTATCCCAATAAAATTCAATTTCGTTGTAGGGGTTGGCCACCCTATGGGGTGACTGACAGGGGAGCCTTGGAACGCCACACCTACCAAGGACAACTATGAGAGACCAAGTCCTATGCAAAAGCAAGGGTTTTGTTAATAAACTAGTATACTCGGGCTCATAGCGTGAACCCAAGCGGTCAGTGGCTAAGAGCCCCGAGCCATCCAGGGAGGCTCTTTTAAGAGATAATTCCCACCGCTAGAGAAAAACCAGCGCATAACCATCCAATAGATTTAAAATATTACATCAAGGTCTTGGCGCAGGCAGCCAATCACTTTGTACCAGGTAACCATCATCTACCAACCTGAGCGTGTCTAATACTCCTTTCCATATTTGGCACGGCATGGGCCCAGTCTCCCAGTCTTTTGCATACCACACCAAATATAGAGAGCACTTCTCTGGAATGTTTGTCTTATAGCCCTCCCTGGAATTATTTGCTTAAGGCCCTTCCTGTTGTGCTCTTGTTGAGCCATCATTTTATCAGTTACTCCTGATACCTGTTTTTGTGTCTGTGGGTGAGGGGCCATTCTTTCATCATTATAAAATACAGGTAAAACAGAATGAAGAGATATTCCAATCATATTTCAAAGACATTTGCCTTTGTAGGCTAGCTAATGGATCACCAAGCAAAGACACAGTCTGAGTCAAATTAGCCAGTTCAGCCTACAGATCAGTATTTTATCTATAATAAAAGATGAATCATATATTTGTTATATATAAGAAATATATTCATGTCTGTGTGTATATATATAAATAAATGGACGCAGAATATTGAATGGGGGATGGGGCATGGAGTGGGCCAGCAGGGCTGTGGGGTTCATTGGTGGTGGGAAGTGAGCATGTTTAAGGGACAGGTATTGGAACATTGAATGACCAAACCCCAATCATGAACAACTTTGTGTCTGTGCATCTCAAGGAGTTTCAATTAAAGTCTGAAAAATTAAGTAAAATAAAATGGATCCAGACAGGAGGAAGCTGTCCACATTAAACTAAGAGGAAATTATGAGTGGAAACGTTCAGGGGTGAAGAAAGGAACAAGTCCTTGATCTCTGTAAAATAAGGGGATTAGCTGGCACTGAAAGGATTAATGAGGATTAGAGCGGCAAGTTTCTCTAAATATCCCTGTAGCCCCAGGCCAGTGTAGCTCCTGTTACTTAGAGGCAGTGTCATCCATCTTAGCTGGGATTGGTCACAGGAAATCCGGGTGACCCACCCAGAGGCATATAACTTTGCTGGTCAGCTCAAAGACCATGGTCTTCGCTAGGCTGCCCACAGAGAACATCTGCTGTAGTCTGACCCAAACAAATTCAAAGAACTTTACACTGACCATCAGGTAAGCAGGGAAAAGATGATATGGGATGTGGGGATGAAGGAACTTGAGGAGATTCATATTCCCAAGTTTCTGGCCCTGCAGTGATATTCTCATCCATTTGGATGCTGAAAGCACTTTCTGTCTCCCTTTGTATACAGGTCTGCCCCACTGCCCTGGCAGAGCCTCACAACAAGCCAGGCGACCCCCCCACCCCCACTCCTTGAGGCACCACCATTTTCCACTTTTGGACTTCCCTCTCGTCAGAACTCCACCCAGCAGACCACCCCATTAAAGCCCGGCTTGCGGCGCGCTTGCAGCCGCACAGTTCATCAATAAATGCTTTATTTGGAGGTGTTTAATAGAGTATGCCTCACGCACGGCAAGCCTGGCAAGCTGCTCATGTTGTATTTGATATGCCAAATACTAGTAACAATTATATTAGGTCATTCCCATGACTTAATAATGGTTTGAGGCTCTGTATGTTCCTGTAGCAAGCCGATGCCCTTGACTTTACTGGCATAACACAGGACATATGGAGATATTACTGGTGCCCGCTCTAGCAAATAGATGATGAACGGGAAGATCGTGATCGTGATCATTGTATACAGGTCAAGATAATTTGAGTTAAAGGACCCAGAGGCTGATCAGTGACCACGGGGACCAAATCTCACTTGGCAGCTGACACAGGATCTGAAGAGAAGACATCAGAGCCAGTTGTGTGGGACTAAGGATTTCCTGGAAACTAGAAAACAGATCAGGGTGCCTCAGAGGGAGTGCTAAAAGGTCATTTTTTGAAGTTATGAAATTTGCCTATAAACAGATGGACATGGGAGAGGATCATGTTAAGTAAAATTAGCCAGAATGAGAGACAGTTATAGAATGACTACATTTATATATATATATATATATAAACACACATATACATATTTTTTAATTTTTTATACCACCGTCAGACATACATTTACAAAGGTGTTCATAATTGGTTCTTGGTAGTACAATATTCCATCTCCCATCCCTCCACCACTGCCCAATTCCTTCCACCAATGTACCCACAACCCCTCCCGCCCACCCCCAGGCTGCCTCAATAGCAGGTACCCTCGTTTCCCTCTCTTTCTCTGTTTCTTTCTCTCTCCCTCTTCTTTTACACATTGTGGCTAGCCCTGCAGATATTTAGAGTTTATCATTTAAGTTTCTTTGTGTATGCTGAGTTCTAGTCTGACATTACCATTTCCCACACTTAGTGCAACACTGGTATCTATTTATATCCCATTAATGATGCAGGTGAGGCAGAAGCAGTGGCAGCAGGTCTCTGATCGCGATTCCCAGGTTCTTCAATATTTTCAAGAATGAAAGTATTGAATTATAAAGATGCTCAGACTCAGAAGTAGAAAGTAGAAAAGTTTATTGGAAAGTAGAGGAGAAAGGAAAGGGACTCCCCTTGCAGGGAGGAACTTAGTATAGGACTAAGTTAAAGTAAGTGATTTTGTGTATGCCCTTTTTAAAGGCCTCCTGCATTGTTGTCAACCAAGTATTACAGACAGTGCCAGAAATCTTCAGGTTGGTCTGGCTGGTTTGAGTCTTCTGGCTATCTGCCTTAAGTATTGTTTGCTCTCTTAGTCTTGTGACTCCTGGTTCCAAAGAGAATTGTATGGTTCTGGGAAAGTCAGGAATGTTAGAAATAGGGCCTTAGGATGAGGCGGGGTAGGTTAATGGGAGAACTGGAGCTGCTGACAAGGAGAAACTGTGGGCTTCTCTCAGGTTGGCAAGGGGAAACGGGCTTCTCTCAGGTTGGCAAGAGGAAACTAAGGCTTCTCTCAGGTCAGCAAGGGGAAACTGAGGCTTCCTCCTTCATTCCCCCTCTCAGAGATGAAACCCTGACTGCTGTCAGGAAATGGGACAATGAGTCAGTCTGGCTACTTCCTGCTGGCTTGGGGCGGAGACAGGGGCCCAGTGCAGTCAAGGTATCTCCCGAGGGGAGCTGTGGAGAGGACCATGATACCATGCCTCCATCCCCTGCATATGCGGTTCCATATTGACCACCATCTGTAGTTTTATGGCTTCCAATCTGGAAGAGACAAACATGATCAAGAGATTAAATAACCAAGGCCCAAAGATTAGTAATAATAAGTTTATGACAGCAGGTCCCAATAATGGCAAGAACCAAGTAATCGATGGTAACCAGGATTTGACCTGTTTCCAAATTTGATTTTAGAGTTCCCCTTTCTGTGAGCTATTTCGATGCCATTAAGCTCTCTTAAGAATCATGTGAGTTCTTAGATCCACCAGTCCTGAGATGTTAATGTACATACAGCAGGAGGTGTTTGCTAGTGCACACACTCTGCCTTGATTGGCAATCATATAATAGAATGCCAGGCGATGATCTAGCACCATCTCAGCTAAAGAGGTCAAGGAGCATTGGATTGCATGAAAGTTTAATCCCGTCTCCTCAGCAACCACAGCCATGGTAGATTTTGGGTTAGGTTATTGAGCTGCACATAATTCTGTACTACTCCATAGGTGATCCCAGCCAAGGCTGTAACTAGAGCTGTGACTCGGAGAGCAATGATCGTAACAGGTTCCCTTTTCTTCCTACTTATGGTTTCACCTGGTGTGTGATAAAGCTTTCACTTTTCGACTGATTGAGGAAGAATAGCCCTTTTAGGTTGCCAGTGTTCCAGCAACCTTTGTAGATCTAGAATCTATTTTTTACAAAACTTATAGAAATATGGTTTTCTCACCACCTTTGCTTTAAATTTGCCAAATGACTTAATAAAGCTGACTTGTTCTTTTGCATAAACACAGCCGTACTGGAGAACTCTCCACTTAGGGTACCCCATTACTACAAGAAGTCCTGGGAATTGGCTAAGACAGTGGGAAACACCATCATGGTATTTTAATGTCTTTACCTGTCACGTCAGGGCTACCCCAGGCTTGGCCATAGCATGAAGATCAGGTTCCACGATAAGCTACAGGTGGCCTCGGGCCTCTTTCACCAGGTTTCAAGGGCAGAGAATGACCACATCCCTCTTTGGGACTGAAGCCATTGCCTACTGCAGCAGCCTTCCTTGTTGCATGGCCCAGGCAGTTGTCAGTCGCCACAAATTGACTGATTCCTCATTCTTCACAGCAGAGATGATTTTCTGTTCTTCCTTTAGCTGGCCTCCCTCTAGGGTCTCCCTGAGGTATGTAGGGTACTTGTAAATGTTCCTACTACAACTACCTGCTCCTGTCATTTAGGCCAATCCCTTGACTTCTGTTTTCCCTGGAAGTGGGCCTTGGGGCCCCATACTGGCTTTCCTATCTACATGAGGTCTCGGCCCTATTACAGAGAGGAAATATTTTTTGTCTGAGTTTATGCAAACCAACACAGTGCCATGAAACATCAAAAATGTACTGAAGGTGCAAAGGGAAAAAAGCATATATTACACTTTACTCACAATGAGCTGCAATACACCAATTTGCTGTTGGACCTGCTCAAAAGAAGCATAAAGATCTGTTGAAATAGAGCAGACAGTTTAACAATATCCTGTGTAACTCATTTAATGCCATGTCAAAACCCTAATTTCCAATTTTTTGAGCATTGTAAGAGGAGTCCATACTATTTGTTTAATATCCTTTCCATATATTTCACCAAAAAGGTACTAGAACAATTCTTCAGTTAAGAGTTTCATAGTTTGTTTACTCAACATTCCCAGACCTTTTACAAATTCCTTTACATTCATTTTGTCCTGTAACTTTCCTGCATTTTATTTCAAGAACAAGCTTCGCTTTAACAGAATTCCTTTCCTTTTCCCCACAGACATCTCCAACCATTATCTTTCTGTTACTTAAAATCCATTATCTGGACTCTACTTATAGTTACACCCTAATGGTTTAACTGCCTTACTTAACAGGGTTCAATACAGGCTGATCTTCCAAGAAGTTTGGAAACAAGTTGCTAATTATTCTCATCTAGCATGACAAGCTACTTTAAAAGCATTAATTCCATATTTTAGGAGAACATAAACAATGCAAAGTTAGAAATACTTAGAAGATACTACCAAGAAACAGTAAAGACTTCACACTTGTGAATAAAGCTCTCAAATTCAAGACTAGGTTGATACCAGGTGACAAACCTCACATATATTAAAGCTATTTCAATAATAGCACATACTGGGCAGATTAGAAATAAAGCCTGAAAAAGAAAAACTGATTGCTGTTCTTTAAAACTTTTACCAAGGCACAATACTGTGGCTTCAGACTTATCAGGCTGAGTCTGAGATTATCCCCTTATTAACTCTTTGCAAAGCAGTCTTGGAAATTTATATTACCCAATGTCTTAAGAGATCAAAAACACTGGTAGGATAAAAGTTCTGAACTTGAGGTTTCAACTCAGAGGATTTTCTAGACCAGATATTCTAATAATCCATTGAAGAAATAAAACAAATATGTACCTTAGGCATACCAACCTAAGGCATTTGAACCAATTTTCGTGAAACACAAGATTTTCTTTTTCTTAATTGCAACAGTTCTTGTACCTTAGTTAATTTAAAAACCCCTAATTTCTAATTAGAATTTGACTTAGAAGGCTTATAAAGTAAAGCTTTGCAGAATCTTACAAAATTCTTATCTCTTCCCTGATTCTGGCTCTAGCTTTCTCCCTTTCTTAACAGCACAAGTTTTGGAGCTTAGAGCATTTCAGAGATAAGGAAAACTTTAACCTTTACAATTAGATCTCTTAATCTTTTACCATAAGATCTAGATTGAGCATGTTAATTTCTTCTCATGGTCAACACTCAGTTTACAACACATTGCCTATCCCTGGCTTAATAATCTATTTAATTTCAACTTGGTTCTATCTAACACTCCAATGTTTCACAGTTCAGACAGGACAAAGTTAACTGCAAACAGTTGGTGGCCATCACACACACACACACGCACACACACATATACAGTTGATCAATCAATCTTTTAGTTATTATCTGACCCTTTAGGAAGGGTAGAGGAAACTGATAGACTGAGAAAGGAAGGGCAGTTCCCCAGGGCAAAAAATAGCCCTGCTTGGCCGATTGGGACCTCGCCCTGCATTTTTTCAGCCTGCACCAGCCTCTGTCCCCTGCATGTCTTTTTACATGAAGCATCCAAAGGATACCCAGGCCATGCTTTTTTTGCAGAAAAATATCAGCCTGTCAACTATCAACTTGAGAGTTTCAGGATCGAATGCTTGCCAGTTTATATGAATGCACTCTAAAGGAGTGACTCTGGAGGTGGCACGTACCCCATCTGTAGAAATAAGGAAATTCCTGAGCATCCCCAGAGTCCCTATTCGCTACCCGATGGGGGGAAGAGAGCATACTCACTCCCGCTGAGAGATTCGAACCCTGCAGTGTCGGGTAATGTCGCTGGGGTCCCCAACAGTGTCAAGGCAGAGGTTCTCTTCTACCTCCATGGACGCCAGGAGAACAGATGAAAACTCACGAGTCCGGTGCAGTTCCAAAAAAGGCTTTTTAGTAGTACAAAAGGTCTTCCTCAGCACTCAAATATAATGAACAAACTTTAGCTCTGGTCCAAACTTAGACCATACAAAAGAGTCTAAGTCTCCCACCAAAGAGAGGATCTCACCCAAGCTGAGTCCTACCCAGAAGATGGAGCAAAAGGCCAAAGAGCAAAAGTCACAGGAGCCAAAAGCTGAAAGTGAAAAGGCCAAAGGTAAAAGTGAAGGGGCCTCAAGTCAGCCCCTTATATACACCAACATAATCCAATCGGGAGGGTCATATCAACAAAGAACTCTAAACAGAGTGTAGTGCCACACCCTATTGCAGGTAGAAACAAAGGTTATGCCAAGGTCTAATCCTTTCTACCAGATTATCTCTTATGTAAAACACTGGAGAGAGAGGGGGGCTGGTATAAAGTAATACATCTTAACTTCATGAGCTTCGTGTAATCTAGATGGTACCCACAAGGTCCTTCTTATTATTATCTGCACCAGGGTGATTTTGAATATCTTGTTCTCGTGTACTGAAAGGGTCACACTTGCCTGCTGAGAGCAAACTAGTATGATCCTTCCTATAGTCTTCCTATAGTCTCAACGTAGCCAGGGTGGTAGTCTCCCTGGTAAATTCTAACTGTCCCACGCTGGGTGCAGTGGGTATAAAGAGGAGCTGTACCCAATCTAGAAAACATAGAAGTCTTAGTAGATGTATAAGTCAGAAGTTATTTAATCAAGGTGACTTCTGTAACTGCCACACCCTCTAGCAGTGTTCACATAGAAGAGAGGTCTCATTAGAATGAACCTTGGCTTAAATAGATTAAGCTGGGAGTGGGCAAAACAACAAAACTCCCAGAATAGCTAAATGTGTCCTCCAACAATGCAGCACAGGTTTCAGCCGGCATGTCGGACTTAGCTGCCCTTACCGATGAGGCTTGCCCTCTCCATAAATGCCCTGTGTCATAACAAGGCCTAACCAGCATCAGGAAGCCATGCAAAAATGTTGTGCTTCTTGCATACAGAAATCCTAGTCAGGAGAGAAGGACCACTGCACTTGACTGTAGGTGTCAAGCCCTGCTGAGTACTTGAAATAGCCCGCCCTGGATGCACCAAGGAGCTCTGGGTGCCAGAAACATCAGCCCCGGACCCTGAGCTGATGTAAGTGGGCACCAGCCTCCAAATAGGTGGGGGAAGTATGTAGATACCTAGAGGTTTCTGCCATTCCCTGCTAGCTAGTGATCTGAACGAAAGATTTGTGAACTGCCCTGGAGAGGAGATGGAGATGGATTAGATCTCGCCCAGGGGAGGCAAGCATTCTCAGGTCAGTCCCAACAAAAAATAGGATCCCACCAAGAGGAGAGTCTAGGGGCTCTGAGTTCTGGTGAGACCGGAGGATAGAGACCAAGAAGAGGTATCTCAGGGCACATGCTGGAGGGCTGGATGCGAGCCTCTAAGCCGAGGTGAGGCCTTGGCAGGCCTCTTACGCGCAGTTAGGGCACATGCACCTCTCAGGCAACTGAGACAGAAGGAGAACATAGAAGACTTCCCAGGGCACACACTGGAGGGCTCCGATGTGAACCTCTAAGCCGAGGTGAGGCCGTGGCAGGCCGCTTACGCTGTGGTTAGGGGCATGCACTCCTTTCGGGCATCTGGGACAGAAAGAAGAGCAGAGGCAGCCCTTTGGGGTTGCCGGAAAAGGAACCCGACTCCCTAAACTGCGACATTCCACTTTCCAGAAGAAAGTGGGGATCACAGAAAAGGGAAGCTGGACAGACCTTTCATCCACCTTAAGAACGGCCACGTGGTGCTAGTCACCTTCTAACTGGTGGGTGGATGCCCTTTTGTCAGGTAGGGCTATAGGACTAGATGTCCGAAAACAAAGAGACAGGTAACAGAGATCTGGAGTCTGGCGACACTTACCGCTCTTCTGCTGTGAGTGGGATCCCGGACGAGCCCCCAAATGGTGCAGGCGAAGCAGAAGCAGTGGCGGCAGGTCTCTATTTGATTGCGATTCCCAGGTTCTTCAATATTTTCAAGAATGAAAATATTGAATAATAAAGATGCTCAAAATCAGAATTAGAAAGTAGAAAAGTTTATTGGAAAGTAGAGGAGAAAGGAAAGGAACTCCCCTTGCAGGGAGGAACTTAGTATAGGACTAAGATAAAGTAAGTGATTTTGTGTATGCCCTTTTAAAGGCCTCCTGCATTGTTATCAACCAAGTATTACAGACAATGCCAGAAATCTTCGGGTTGGTCTGGCTGGTTTGGGTCTTCTGGCTATCTGCCTCAAGTATTGTTTGCTCTCTTAGTCTTGTGACTCCTGGTTCCAAAGGGAATTGTATGGTTCTGGGAAAGTCGGGAATGTTAGAGATAGGGCCTTAGGATGAGGTGGGGTAGGTTAATGGGAGAACTGGAGCTGCTGACAAGGAGAACTGTGGGCTTCTCTCAGGTTGGCAAGGGGAAACTGAGGCTTCTCTCAGGCCGGCAAAGGGAAACTGAGGCTTCCTCCTTCATTAATGAATGCAGTCATTCTATATCTTTCCTTTGCCTTCTGACTAATTTCACTCAGCATGATAGTCTCCATGTCCATCCATTTGCAGGTAAATTTCATAATTTTGTCTTTTCTGACAGCTGCATAGTATTCCATAGTGTAGATGTAGCACAGTTTCTTTAGCCAGTCCTCTGTTCTCGGGCACCAAGGTTGTTTCCTGACTCTAACTATCGTAAATAGTGCAGCGATGAATAATGAAGTACAGATAGTGATTCTGCCATGTGTTTTTGGGGCTCTAGGGTATATTCCCAGAAGTGGTATTGCTGGATCAAATGGGAGCTCAGTATCTAGTTTACAGAGTAATGTCCATATTGTTTTCCAAAAGGGCTGGACCAAACGGCACTCCCACCAACAGTGGATGAGAGTCCCTTTTTTCCCGCATCCACGCCAGCACTGGTTGTTCTTGCTGTTTTGATGTGTCCCAGTCTCTTTGGTGTGATGACACCGCATTGTTGTTTTGTTTTGCATCTCCCTGATGATTAATAATGAAGAGCACGTTTTCATATGTCTCTTGGCCAGTCGAACTTCTTTTTGGAAGTTTCTGCTCATTTCTTCTCCCCACTCTTTGAAGGGGTTGGCTGATTTTTCTTGTGAAGTACTACCAGTGCCTGATATATCCTGGACATTAACCCCTTGTCAGATGGGTATTGGGTGAATATTCTTTCCCACTCTGGATTGTCTTCGTATCTTGATCACTGTTTCTTTTGAGGTGCAGAAGCTTTTCAATTTTATATAATCCCATTTGTTTATCTTTGCTTCCATTTTCTTGGTCAGTGGTGTTTCATCTTTGAAGATGCTTTTTAGTTTCGATGTTGTAGAGCATTTTTCCTATGTTTCCTTCGATGTACCTTAGATTCATGTCTGACATTGAGATCTATAATTCACTTTGATCTGACTTTTGTGCATGGAGTTAGAAAAAGGTCTGAGTTCATTTTTTTACACGTAGCTGCCCAGTTTTCCCAGCACCAGTTGTTGAAGAGGCTTTCTTTGTTCCACTCAATATCTTTTGCTCCTTTATCGAAGATTACATGGTTGATATACATATGCATATTATGATACCAATATCCAGGTCAGGTGAAACGTGTGTCATGAGGTCTTGTCAAAGGTAGAAATTACCACAAACGTGTGGGAGCAGAGGTTAGGTAAGACAGAGAAGGGAACAGTGTGCCAATAATTGTCGAAAGTCTGTTACCACATAGAACTTAGCATTAAATACAGGCAAAGAGATACACATGATAACCTCTAAGTGTATGTATTACAATCTAGAATATGTAATAGAATGAAGAGAGAAAGAGAGAGAGAAAGAGAAAGGGAGAAAAGAGATAAATAACCTGCCACAGAGGCAGATTAGGGGAGGAGGGATGGAATCGGGGACATTGGTGGTGGGAAATGGGCACTGTTGGAGGGATGGGTGCTGGAATACTGTATGGCCGAAATCCAAACATGAACATTGTTGTAATTGTTAAAATAAAATAAAATTTTTAAAAAATGAATAAATAAAAAGGTCATTTTGTCTGAATTCTAGTGCCTGGAGAATGAGAACTTGTTGAAAGGAGCTTCCATGGCTAACTCCATTCCAGACCAGCTTCAAGAGGAACAACCAGTTATGTGCTGTGCTGTGAGGCCTTTGATGGAGGCAGGCATTTTGGGCAGGTCGAAGTCAAAGGCACAGGCGCATTTTCCCTTGGTGTGTTTATAAGTGAGGTTCTTATAATGGTTTAAAATGCTCGAACGCAGTGTGTAATTTCTCCTTTCCAGGTATCCACCTGCCACCTCGCTTCCCATACTTTGCCTCAGTGGATCTCCACACCCCTTTTGAGCATCCCTTATCTTTGTCTTGAGAAGGTCAGTGAGACTTTTGAGCTTGTTCCTTTGACTCTCGGCAGCTCTGTCAGTGGGGATCAGGTGGTGGCCCTGGTGGCAGCCAGAGCCTCTACACTGAGGACACAGCAGCTGCAGGTCGTCCTCACAGAACAGGTCCAGGACCTCATAGTGCTGCTCACACCTGGGCTCCTCTGCCTGCCGCTTCCTTTTACTGCTTCCGGGCCGAAGCTGTTTAACCCATGTCAGTGATGTGACGTAACTGGTTGTTCCTCTTGAAGCTGCGGTCAGGACAGTGGTGGAGGCAGACAGGACACGGGAAGACATCCTGTAGATCAACCCAGCACTGCTGTCGCAGGAGACACAGAAGTTGTGTCCACAGTCCAGGGTCACCGGGTCTCTCAGGTAATCCAGGCAGAGAGGGCAGCTGGCCTCTGCTTGGAGCTCAGACAGGAAAGCCTGATAGGCCATTGGTCTGGAATAGAGTTAGCTGAGGAAGCTCCTTTCGACAAGTTCTGCTTTTCCCAGCACTGTGAATTCAGAAGCAAACACCTTATCACTCACTCTTTGGCACCCTGAGCTGTTCCTTGTTTCCAATAAATTCTTAGTCCCACAAACCAGGTTCTGCTTTCATCTCTTCAGATCCTGAATCAGTTGCCAAGTGAGAGTGAGTCGGATGATCACTGATCAGTCTCTGTCTGGCTCCTTTTCACTCAAATTATTGGCCTGTATTCAAAGAAAACAGAAAGTGTTTTCAAGCATACAAAAAGAAGTTGAGATCACTGCAGGGTCCGCAACCTCCGGAATATGAGTCTTCTCAATGCTTCTGCCTCCCCACATCCCATTATCATCTGCTTTACCTGCTTACCTGATGGTCTGTGGTAAAGGTCTTTGAATTTCTTTGTGGTCAGACTACAGCAGATGTTCTCTGTGGGCAGCCTAGAGAAGACCATGGACTTTGAGCTGACCAGCTAATTTATATGCCTCTGGGTGGGTCACTCCGGATTTCCTGTGACCAATCCCAGCTAAGATGGATGACACTGCCAGTCATACAATGTTCCAACAACTGTCCCTTACAGAGTGCGCAGTAGGGTGTGAGAAGGGATAAAATCTGGGTGTGTGCTTCTGTACAAGGTGTGTGTCTAATGTGTTTAGCTACATGTGCAAGTGTGTGTCTTCTCACCAATGTGAGTTTGATCCCCAGTGTTGTCCACATATGTCAAGAACAGGTCTGCGGGCTCTCGGCCAGCTCTCTGAATAGCATTAAAGGTGCCGGGCTGGAGCAGTACAGTGGGTAGGGCTTTTGCCTTGCACGCAGCCAGCCTGGGCCGCCCGAGTTCTATCCCGGCATCCTATATGGTCCCCAAGCACCGCCAGGAGTAATTCCTGAGTGCAGAGCCAGGAGAAACCCCTGAGCATTGCTAGGTGTGACCCAAAAAGAAAAGGTGTGGCTGTCACACAATGAGTTATGAGCACCATGACAATAGTATATGACTGACAATTAGTCCCTTGGAAAATGATGAATTTTTATCAACTTTTGGTAGAGGGATTAACATGAACAGCCATAATTCTCTGCAAGATTACAGTTTGCCAGAAATCACATGAATAAGGTTTTTTCTATCACATGATGGGAAGGAGTGCACGGAGGGCCTGGAATACTACAGGCGACAGTAGGCAAGATGTGTCAGTTTGAAACCGTTCCTAGAACTCCTGTTGGATGGATGGAACTAAGGGATGGGACAATTCAAAGATCAAGAAGGATTCTCGTTTAATTAATTAATTTTTTATTTGAACCATTATGAGATACAGTTACAAAATTTTTCACATTGGTTTTAGTCTTACAGTGTTCTAACACCTGTCTGTTTACCATTGTACATTTCCCACCATCATATTCCCCAGCTACTCTCTGTGACCCAACCCCCGTCCCTAGCCTCTGTGGCAGGAACTCATAGAAGTATTTTGTCTATATTTCTACATTTAGGTTATGATTGGTTTCATCACAGGGATGTGAAAAAAAAGTAAGTTCAGTGCCACATGACTGCTGAGAGCTGTCTGGGAGAGCTGCCTTAGAGGCCATCCTGAGGAAACAGGGCTGCCAGCCCACATAAGCAGGGAGATGTGGCCATCTCGGTGCTTGTCACATCCAATGATACTCAGTGGCTAATCCTGACTCAGAGCCCAGAGCTCAATGACTGTTCTTTTTTTTTTTTTAATTTTTTTTATTATACCACAGTGAAACATACAATTACAAAGGTGATCATAATTGGTTCTTGGTAATACAGTATACCAGCACCCATCCCTCCACCAGTGCCCCATTTCCACCACCAATGTACCCCACCCCCCTCCTGCCCACCCCCATGCTGCCTTAATAGCAGGTACCCCAGTTTCCTCTCTTTCTCTCTCTGTCTCTCTCTCTGTCTCTGCATCTCTCTGCCTCTTATTTTACACATTGTGGCTAGCCCTACAGGTATTTAGAGTTTATCACTTAAGTCTCTTTGTGTATATTCAATGGTGAGTCTTAATCTGCCATTACCATTTCCCACATTTAGTAAAACACTGGTATCTATTTATGTCGTATTAATGAATGCAGTCATTCTATATCTGTCCTTTTCCTTCTGACTAATTTCACTCCAGCATGATAGTCTCCATGTCCCTCCATTTGCAGGTAAATTTCATAATGTCATCTTTTCTGACAGCCGCATAGTATTCCATAGTGTAGATGAACCACAGTTTCTTTAGCCAGTCCTCTGTTCTCGGGCATTTAGGTTGTTTCCAGATTCTAGCTATAGTGAATAGCGCAGAGATGAATAAAGAAGTACAGATAGTGTTTCTGCTATGTGTTTTTCGGTCTCTCGGGTATATTCCCAGGAGTGCTATTGCTGGATCAAATGGGAGCTCAATATCTAGTTTTCGGAGGAATGCCCATATTGTTTTCCAAAAGGGCTGGACCAGTCGGCACTCCCACCAACAGTGGATCAGAGTCCCTTTTTCCCCACATCCATGCCAGCACTGGTTGTTCTTGCTGTTTTGTATGTGTGCCAGTCTCTGTGGTGTGAGATGGTACCTCATTGTTGTTTTGATTTGCATCTCCCTGATGATTAAAGATGAAGAACACTTTTTCATATGCAGATGACATGATATTATACCTGGAAAACCCGAAACTCTCTACCAAGAGGCTCCTAGAAATAATACATTCCTATAGCAGAGTAGCAGGGTACAAAATCAATACCCAAAAGTCAATGGCCTTCCTATATGCAAACAGCGAAAGAGAAGAAAGGGACATTAAAGAAACTATCCCATTCACAATTGCGCCGCAGAAAATCAAATACCTAGGAATCAGTTTGACAAAGAATGTAAAGGATCTCTACAAAGAAAACTACAAAACGTTACTTCAGGAAATAAAAGAAGACCTGAGGAAATGGAGACATATTCCCTGCTCATGGATCGGAAGGATCAACATTATCAAAATGGTAATACTCCCTAGAGCTTTATACAGATTCAATGCGGTCCCTATAAAGATACCCATGATGTTCTTCAGAGAAATTGAACAAACACTCCTGAAATTTGTATGGAATAATAAAACTCCACGAATAGCTAAAGCAATCCTTGGGAAAAAGAAGATGGGAGGTATCACTTTCCCCAACCTCAAGCTCTACTACAGAGCAGTTGTAATTAAGACAGTGTGGTATTGGTATAGAGACAGACCTGTAGACCTATGGAATAGAACTGAGTATCCTGAAACACATTCTCAAATATACAACCACTTAATCTTCGATAAAGGAGCAAAAAATATTACGTGGAGCAAAGAAAGCCTCTTCAACAAATGGTGCTGGGAAAACTGGGCAGCTACATGTAAAAAAATGAACTTAGACCTCCTTCTAACGCCATGCACAAAAGTCAGATCAAAATGGATTCTAGATCTCAACATCAGACATGAATCTATAAGGTACATCGAAGAAAACATAGGAGAAACGCTCTACGACATCGAAACGAAAAGTATCTTTAAAGATGACACACCACTGACCAAGCAAATGGAAGCAAAGTTAAACAAATGGGATTATATAAAACTAAAAGCTTCTGCACCTCAAAAGAAACGGTGACCAAGATACAAAGACAATCCACAGAGTGGGAAAGGATATTCACCCAATACCCATCTGACAAGGGGTTAATATCCAGGATATATCAGGCACTGGTAGCACTCCACAAGAAAAAAACAGCCAACCCCATCAAAAAATGGGGAGAAGAAATGAACAGAAGCTTCCAAAAAGAAGAAATTCGAATGGTCAATGACTGTTCTTGGTGGGCTGTCTCCCAAGGCCTATGTAAGTTATTTTTAAATTTGTTATACAGAAAGTAATTTCACAGAACACTAGGTGGCACTAGAGACTGCAAGCAATAAAGATATTTATTTATTCACTTATTTATTTATATTTTTTTAAGGCAGGATGCAAAGACCTTTTATTTTTTCACTTCTAAACTGTCCCTTTTGTTTATTTATTCATTTATTATTATTATTATTATTTTATTGAATCACCATGCAATCGACCATTACAAAGCTGTTCATAACTGTGTTTCCGTCATACAGTGTTCCAATACCCATCCATCCACTAGTGCACATCCCAGGACCCTCCCCACTCCCAACCTGCCTCAATGCCAGGCATTTGAAGATGATTTTAATGCCAATAATACTTAGTGGTGAGAAAATGAACACATGTCGCACAGCCTTTCCAATTGCACTTCCCTCATGAGAAATGGGATAAGTGAACAGAGAGGAGCCCTGGAGGATCACAAAGGAGCAGATGGGATTCTGTCTATGAGCACAGAGCACGGCCTGGGGCTCTGAGAGCTCCTATCCCACATTACCTGAAATTCTAAACCCCAGGCAAGCCCAGCCCTCTCTGCTGGTGAGTAGCCACTCACTGCTAGGTGTGGTCTTACTGATTCATCCAACCAGTGGTAGGGATACCCTGGTTAGACTAGAGTCAACACAAACTGTGCCACATGACTGCTGACAGCTGTCCGGGAGAGCTGCCTTAAAGGCTATCCTGAGGAAACAGGGCTGCCAGCCCACATAAGCAGGGAGATGTGGCCATCTCGGTGCTCTTGTAAGCTCTGTTGAGGGGAGACCAGTAAAGAGGCTCTGCCTCCTGAGCGTTGCCGGAGACTCCGCAAAGATGGGAGCAGGGAAGGCAGACTCAAGAAAACAATCCTTCCACTTTTCTGTTTGAACACCTTGGTTCAGGACAGGTAATGTCAACCCTGAAGAGAGGATCACAGGGCCAATTTGAAGATTTAAAGCTTTTCTTGATAAATGAAGAAAATATAATTCATGCAAAAATGCTAGTGTAGGAAAAAGTAAACAACGAAATCCAAAGTTCAAACCATATAGACTCTAAAAACATCTCTAAAGTGAAGCAAAAGGGAATAGTTATTGGCCAAAGTAGGTTTACTAGTAGGTCCAGGGAGTACACACAGGAGGTAAGAAACCCTGTTATTCCCAGCAGCCCTTTCACATGAATCCAAGAAAGAGAACCACGCTCTCCTTCCATATTATTTGGGTCTTCACAAAATGCTCAACACATTCCCGAAAGATTTGACACTAGATTCCAAAACATCTCATCCACATCTTTTTCTCCAAAGACAGAGGCGGTATGGTATTAAGAACAAGTCTACTAAGCCTTATTCACAGTCTCCAGACATTGACTCCTCACCCAGCTGTGCTCAGGTGTGAGGACTTTGATAGAAGCAGGTGTTTTTGGCAGGTAGAAAGCAAATGTTCAGGGGAATGATTCTTAGGTGTGTGTAAAGAATCCTTCTGCACAAATACTCTGATGTCCAACCCTTCACAATGAATGGCCAAGCTGAACATAGAGAGAAAGTAGTGAAAATTGGTGTTTCTCTGGAACATGACTTGAGAGAGCTTTCATTTTCATTTTAATTTGAATTAAAATGAATGTGCATCTGTTGACTGACATAGTCACAGGCAAGTCGGTGACATATTTTGCTATCGGGCCTTCTTCAGTAGCATTTTCATTCTGTGTGGTTAGAGAGGAATAATGAATTTTATAGAGGAATAACTGATAGAAGAATAATTGAATTTGAATAAATTTTTTCATTTTCTTGAAATGAATAGCTTTAATATAGGTTTTAATTTTATGTCTGATGTTGGACTTGTGAAAATTATTCTAGAAAATCATCTTTTTGTGTCCCAATTTCAGACTTTTATAACAAAATTCAGGCATTCCCTCGTGGGGAGTAGATGGGTGGTTCATGCAAGCAAACTTTTTAGTTGTTCTAGAATCCCACCGACACAGCCAGTTATTGTCATAACTGACACCTAAGCTGGTCTCTCCCCAGCACCCAGTTTGGGACCTACTCTCATAATCTTCCTGTTGTAATAAGGACTCAATTTTGTGAGTTATGAAGTTTTTATTATCTCATATTTGTGACATCATCATTACTGACATATGAAACAAATTTTATAAGGGGAGGTGAACTGGTTATACCCGTGTGTCCCCATGATTCCAATATTTTACAGGAACAGGGCAATGCGAAGGACCATCTCCTCTGCCTTTGGCTCTTCATGGCTCTGCTGTTGCAAAGATAGGCCAGGTAGGCTCCTGGTTAACAGATCTGAAGCAGGGACTCCATCCTCATGGAGGAGGAGTCCGTCTTTAAGAAAAGACAGAAAAATTCTCCCCCACCAGGAATGCGTTCCTGCAGTGGGCAGGCCCCGAGCCACTCCTTTCCAGGATAAAGGGCTGGAAGTTTGAGAAGGGGACCAAACCACACCCAGCTTCTTTGGATCTTCCACTTGACTACCTCCAATCCGACCCCCTGACTCGGACCCACCCACCGATACTCCAAAATTCAAAAACCGCACAGACACTAGTGCGTCCACACGCAGTAATATCTATCTACCTGAGATACCACTGAGCATTTGCCCCTACATTCTTTACTATACATCCCTAACTGCAAAGTAATTCAGGCACCTACTAACTCTATTGACTAGTCACCCAGATCACACATTTTCAACCTATGATAGTCATTATGGTAAAGCAATGCAAAATTCCTTCAAGCTCTACGATTGAAGTCACTAATACAGATGAGTCAAGCAATAACTATGAGCTATATAACCTCTCTGAAAAGGACTTTCCAAAGGAACTGTTAAAGATTCACAAGGAACTCAAAGAAACAATAGAATACAAAGTCAATAAAATACAAGAGGACATGAGAGCAGAACTGAGTTAATATCAGACCAAAGTACAAGCAGAAGTGACAGATATTAAAAATGAGGTAAGTGAACTGAAAAACACAGGGGAAGGCCTCCAAAGTAGAGTAACAGCTACTAAATAAAGAATTAGTGATCTCGAAGACGAGGTTCAGAGATTCTGTAGACAACATCAGAAGATGGAAAAAAAAAGACTCACAATTAATGAACAGACTACCAGAGAAAATCGGGATGAAGCCAAAAGGAATAACATACGCATCATTGGGGTCCCAGAAGGGCAAGAAGAAAACCCTGATGAAGAAACTGTCAAAGCCATCATCACTGAGAAGTTTCCTGAAATGAAGAAAGCATGCTCCCAGATACAGGAGGCCCTTAGGATACCAACTAAAAGAAACCCCAATAAGAATACTCCAAGAATGCCGGCTGGTACAATATGGGAAAACAATATGGACTTTCTGGAAAACAATATGGACATTCCTCCAAAGACTAGAAATTGAACTCCCATTTGACCCAGCCATACCACTCCTGGGAAACTACTCTGGGAAACCAAAAATACGCAGCGGAAACACCATCCCTACTTTTATGTTCATAGCAGCATTATTCACAATAGCCAGAATCTAGAAGCAACCAGAATGCCCGAAAATCAATGACTGGATAAAGAAGCTTTTGGCACATCTACACAATGGAATACTATGCAGCTGTTAGGAAAAATGAAGTTATAAAATTTGCCTATAAATGGATGGACATGGAGAAGATTATGTTGAGTGAAATTAGCCAGAAGGAGAGAGAGACAGATACAGAATGACTGCATTTATTTGCATAACATAAATATATATGTACATATTATGATATCAATATCCAAGGTCAAGTGAAACATATATCAGGAGGTCTTGTCAAAGGTGGAAATTATCACAAACGTGTGGGAGTCAGAGGCTAGGTAAGACAGAAAATGGAACAGTGTGCTAACAATTGTGGAGGGTACTAATGCCAACCTAGAACTGAGCATTAAATAGAGGCAAAAAGATACACATGACAACCCTTTAATGTATGTTCTGTAATCCATAGTCTGGAGGGGAAGGAAAAGAGAAAGAGAGAGAAAGGGAAAGAAATAAAGAACCTGCCATGGAGGAGGGCTGGGGGAGGGGGGGGGGGGGGGGGAGATGGGCACTGGTGGCAGGATGGGTGCTGAAACATTGTATGACCAAAACCCAAATATGAGCTTTTTAATTGTATATCTTTGTAATTGTAAAAATAAAAAAATTAAAAAAGAATACTCCAAGACACATCCTTATTAAAATGACAAAAACGATAGACAGAGAAGAATACTGAAAGTAGCAAGATCAAAGAAGGAAATCACATACAAAGGAGCATCCCTGAGATTTACAGCAGACTTCTCAGATGAAACACTCCAAGCCCGAAAACAATGGTGGGATATTGTGAAAAGACTCAATGAACTGCAGGCCTCACCAAGAATTCTTTACCCAGCTAGACTTACTTTCAGATGTGAAGGAAAGATACACAACTTCATGGATAAACAACAACTCAGGAAATTCATAGACTCAAAACCAACTCTTAAAAGAAGGATTGAAGGGTCTATTGTAAAATAAGACAACCCAAAACCACAACAAGTTTAAACAGAAAGATGGCACAAAATCCAATGACAATAATCTCTCTCAACGTCAATGGTCTAAATGCACCAATTAAGGGACACAGGGTGGCAAAATGGATTAAAAAACTGAATCCAACATTCTGCTGCCTACAAGAAACACATCTGAATAATCAGAGCAAACACAGACTCAAAGTCAAAGGCTGGGAGACCATTCTCCAGGCAAACAACTCCTCCAAAAAGGCGGGTGTGGCCATACTCATATCTGACAATATAGACTTCAGGCTGAAAAAGGTTAAAAGGGACAATGAAGGCCATTTCTTAATAATTAAGGGGTATGTATACCAGGAAGAAATCACACTACTAAACATATATGCGCCAAACGAGGGGCCAGCAAAATACTTAAAACGACTATTAATAGACCTCAAAGAAGACATTAACAGTAGCACAATAATAGTCGGAGACTTCAACACTGCCTTATCGACTATGGATAGATCGATGAGACTGAAACTCACCAGGGAAATACTGGACCTGAAGGAAGAAATGGAAGAAAGAGAGCTGGTTGATATATACAGGGCTTTTCATCCCAAAAAGCTGAATACACATTTTTTCCCAGTGCACATGGAACATTCTCCAAGATAGACCATATACTGAGCCACAAAGCATACCTCAACAAAATAAAAAGATAGAAATTGTGTCGACTATCTTTTCAGATCATGATGCACTGAAAATAGTAGTTAACCATACACAGAAGCAGGGAGTCAAACCAAACACCTGGAAACTGAACAGCTCACTGCTGAACAACAAATGGGTCATAGAAGAAATCAAACAGGAAATCCAAAGATTCCTAGAAACAAATGACAATGAAGATATCCAACTATCAGAACTTGTGGGACACAGCAAAAGCTGTGTTAAGAGGAAAGTTCATAGCTCTGCAAGCATTCATAAGGAAAGAAGAAAGGGCCCACATAAATAACCTGACCTCACAGCTGAAAATATTAGAAAAAGACCAACAAAAGAAGCCCAACCCAGGCAGAAGGAAGGAAATAATAAAACTTAGGGAGGAAATCAACGAGCTGGAAACCAAAAAAAAACAATCCAAAAGATTAATGAAACCAAGAGCTGGTTCTTTGAAAAAATTAAACAAGATCGACAAGCCACTGGCAAGACTTGTAAGGACAGGGAAAGAGAGAACCCAAATAAACAGAATCAGAAATGAAAATGGTGACATCACAACAGAAAAGACAGAAATCCAAAAGATCATCAAAGATTACTTTGAGAACCTGTATGCCACAAAACATGAGAACCTAGAAGAAATGGATAAATTCCTGAAGTCCTATAACCTCCCACGATTGAAACAAGAAGACCTCCAATACCTGAATAAGCCTATCGCCATCGAGGAAATTGAAACAGTAATTAAAAGTCTGCCCAAACACAAAAGCCCAGGTCCAGATGGGTTCACTAGCGAATTCTACCAAACCTTTAAGGAGGACCTACTGCCTGTCCTGTTCAAGCTCTTCCAGGAAATAGAAGAAACAGAAACACTCCCAAACAGCTTCTACGAGGCACACATCACCCTGATACCCAAAGCAGGGAGAGACAACACAAAAAAGGAAAATTACAGACCAATCTCCTTGATGAACACAGATGCTAAGATCTTCAACAAAATACTAGCAAACAGAATCCAAAGACTCATCAAAAGATCATACATCATGACCAAGTAGGATTCATCCCGGGAATGCAAGGATGGTTCAACATTCGCAAATCAATCAACATAATACATCATATCAATAAGAGAAAAAATAAAAACCATATGATCCTATCAATAGATGCAGAAAAAGCATTTGACAAGATCCAGCACCCATTCATGATTAAAACCCTCCAGAAAATGGGAATTGAAGGAAGCTTCCTCAAGATAGTCAAAGCCATCTACCAAAAGCCCACAGCGAGTATCATTCTCAATGGGGGAAAAATTGAAAGCCTTCCCCTTAAGATCAGGAACACGACAAGGTTGCCCTCTCTCACCTCTTTTAATTCAATATAGTACTGGAAGTACTCGCCATAGCAATCAGAGAAGAAAAAGGACATTAAGGGCACCCAGATAGGCAAGGAAGAAATCAAGCTATCATTATTTGCAGATGACATGATATTATACTTAGAGAACCCTAAACTCTCGACCCAAAAACTCTTAGAAACAATAGATATGTATAGTAGAGTGGCAGGGTACAAAATCAATACCCAAAAGTCGGTGGCTTTCCTATACACAAATAACGAAAGAGAAGAAAGGGATATTAAGAAATCGATTCCATTCACAATTGTACCACAGAAAATCAAATACCTAGGAATCAGCTTAACCAAGTGTGTAAAGGACCTATACAAAGAGAACTACAAGACACTGCTTCAAGAAATAAAAGAGGACACGAGGAAATGGAAACACATTCCCTGCTCATGGATGGGGAGAATTAACATTGTCAAGATGGTAATACTCCCTAGAGCTTTGTACAGATTCAATGCGGTTCCTATAAGGATACCCATGACATTCTTTAAAGAAATTGACCAAACACTCCTGAAATTCGTATGGAATAATAAACCCCCCACGGATAGCTAAAGCAATCCTTGGGAAAAAGAAGATGGGAGGCATCACCTTTCCCAACCTCAAACTGTACTACAAAGCAGCAGTAATTAAAACAGCATGGTACTGGAATAAAAACAGACCTGTGGATCTATGGAATAGAGTTGAGTATCCTGACACCCACCCTCAAAGACATGATCAGTTAATCTTTGATAAAGGTGCAAAGAGTCCAAACTGGAGTAAGGAAAGCCTCTTCAACAAGTGGTGCTGGGAAAACTGGACAGCTACATGTAAAAAAATGAATTTGGACCTGTGTCTAACACCTTGCACAAAAATCAGATCAAAATGGATTAAAGATCTCAATATCAGACCTGAATCCATAAAGTACGTTGAAGAAAATATAGGAAAAACCCTCCACGACATTGAAGCTAAAGACATCTTCAAAGGTGAAACACCATTAACAAAGCAACTAGAAGAAAAGATAAACATATGGGACTACATGAAACTAAAGAGCTTCTGCACCTCGAAAGAAACAGTGACCAAGATAGAAAGACAGTCCACAGAATGGGAAAGAATATTCACCCAATACCCATCTGATAAGGGGTTAATATCCAGGATATATCAGGCACTGGTACAGCTATATAAGAAGAAAACAGCCAACCCCATAAAAAATGGGGAGAAGAGATGAACAGAAACTTTGACAAGGAAGAAATTCGAATGGCCAAAAGGCATATGAAAAAATGCTCATCATCACTAATCATCAGAGAGATGCAAATCAAAACAACAATGAGATATCACCTCACACCACAGAGACTGGCCCATATTCAAAAGGGTAAAAGCAACAAGTGCTGGCGTGGATGCGGGGAAAAAGGGGACTCTCATACATTGTTGGTGGGAATGTCGACTTGTACAACCTTTCTGGAAAACAATATGGACATTCCTCCAAAGACTAGAAATTGAGCTCCCTTTTGACCCAGCCATACCACTCCTGGGAATATACCCTGGGAAGCCAAAAACACACAGCGGAAACACAATCCGCACTTTTATTTTCATAGCAGCACTATTCACAATAGCCAGAACCTGGAAACAACCAGTATGCCCGAGAACTGATGACTGGATAAAGAAACTGTGGTACATCTACACAATGGAATACTATGCAGCTGTTAGGAAAAATGAAGTTATGAAATTTGCCTATAAATGGATGGACATGGAAAGGATCATGTTGAGTGAAATTAGTCAGAAGGAAAGAGAGAGACATAGAATGACTGCATTTATTTGCATGACATAAATATATCAGGTGGTCTTACCAAAAGTGGAAATTACACACAAACGTGAGGGAGTCAGAGGTTAGGTAAGACAGAGAAGGGAACATGTGTGAATAAATGTCGAAAGGGCTGATACCAACCTAGAACTGAGCACTAAATACAGGCAAAAAATGCACATGATGGCTTCCAAGTGTATGTAGTGCAACCCACAATGTGTAGGAGAAGGAAGGGAGAGAGAAAGAGGAGAGAGAAAAAAGATAAAGAACCTGCCATTTAGGCAGGCTATGGGAGGGGGGGGAGGAATTGGGGACATTGGTGGTGGGGAAATGGGCACTGTGGAGGAGGCGGGGTGCTGGAACACTATGTGACCGAAACCTCCAAACATGAACAACGTTGTAATTGTATATCTCACGGTGGTATAATAAAATGTTTAATTAAAAATAGA
>JAJIBD010026653.1:0-107679 GCA_021461705.1 Cryptotis parvus
TTGGGGTGCCAGAAGGGCAAGAAGAAAACCCTGATGAAGAAGAAACTGTCAAAGCCATCATCGCTGACAAGTTTCCTGAACTGAAGAAAGCATGCTCCCAGATACAGGAGGTCAGAAGGATACCAGCTAAAAGAAACCCCAATAAGAATACTCCAAGACACATCCTTATTAAAATGACAAAACAATAGACAGAGATAGAATACTGAAACCAGCAAGATCAAAGAAGGAAATCACATATAAAGAAGCATCCCTGAGATTTACAGCAGACTTCTCAGATGAAACACTCCAAGCCCGAAAACAATGGTGGGATATTGTGAAAAGACTCAATGAACTTCAGGCCTCAAGAATTCTTTACCCAGCTAGATTTACTTTTAGATCCGAAGGAAAGATACACAACTTCATGGATAAACAACAACTCAGGAAATTCATAGACTCAAAACCAACTCCAAAAAGAAGGATTGAAGAGTCTATTGTAAAATAAGACAACCCAAAACCACAACAAGGTTAAACAGAAAGATGGCACAAAATCCAATGACAATAATCTCTCTCAACGTCAATGGTCTAAATGCACCAATTAAGAGACACAGGCTGGCAAAATGGATTAAAAAACTGAATCCAACATTCTGCTGCCTACAAGAAACACATCTGAATAACCAGAGCAAACACAGACTCAAAGTCAAAGGCTGGAAGACCATTCTCCACGCAAACAACCCCTCCAAAAAGCGGGTGTGGCCATACTCATATCTGACAATATAGATTTCAGGCTGAAAAAGGTCAAAAGAGACAATGAAGGCCATTACTTAATAATTAAGGGGTATGTATACCAGGAAGAAATCACACTGCTAAACATATATGCACCAAACGAGGGGCCAGCAAAATACTTAAAATAATTATTAATAGACCTCAAAGAAGACATTAACAGTAGCACAATAATAGTCGGAGACTTCAACACTGCCTTATCGACTAGGGATAGATCGACGAGACTGAAACTCACCAGGGAAATACTGGACCTGAGGAAGAAATGGAAGAAAGAGAGCTGATTGATATATACAGGGTTTTTCACCCCGAAAAAGCTGATTACACATTTTTTCCAGTGCACATGGAACATACTCCAAGATAGACCATATACTGAGCCACAAAGCATACCTCAACAAAATAAAAAAGATTGAAATTGTGTCGACTATCTTTTCAGATCACGATGCACTGAAAATAGTAGTGAACCATGCACAGAAGCAGGGAGCTAAACCAAACACCTGGAAACTAAACAGCTCACTGCTGAACAACAAATGGGTCATAGAAGAAATCAAACAGGAAATCCAAAAAATTCTTAGAAACAAAGGACAATGAAGATACCAATTATCAGAACATGTGGGACACAGCAAAAGCTGTGTTAAGAGGAAAGTTCAGAGCTCTGCAAGCGTACATCAGGAAAGAAGAAAGGGCCCATATAAATAACCTGACCTCACAGCTGAAAATATTAGAAAAAAGACCAACAAGGGAAGCCCAACCCAGGCAGAAGGAAGGAAATCGTGAAACTTGGGGAGGAAATCAAAGAGCTGGAAACCAAAAAAACAATCCGAAAGATTAATGAAACCAAGAGCTGGTTTTTTTTGAAAAAATTGAACAAGATCGACAAGCCACTGGCAAGACTTGTAAGGACAGGGAAAGAGAGAACCCAAATAAACAGAATCAGAAATGAAAATGGTGACATCACAACAGAAAAAGCAGAAATCCAAAACATCATTAGAGGTTATTTTGAGAACCTGTATGCCACAAAACATGAGAACCTAGAAGAAATGGATAAATTCCTGAAGTCCTATGACCTCCCACGATTGAAACAAGAAGACCTCCAATACTTAAATAAGCCTAGCACTATCGGGTAAATGGAAACAGTAATTAAATGTCAGCCCAAACACAAAAGCCCAGGTCCAGATGGGTTCACTGGCGAATTCTACCAAACCTTTAAGGAGGACCTACTGCCAGTCCTGTTCAAGCTCTTCCAGGAAATAGAAGAAACAGAAACACTCCCAAACAGCTTTTTACGAGGTGCATATCACCCTGATACCCAAAGCAGGGAGAGACAATACAAAGAAGGAAAATTACAGACCAATCTCCTTCATGAATACAGATGCTAAGATCTTCCACAAAATACTAGCAAACAGAATCCAAAGACTCATCAAAAAGATCATACATCATGACCAAGTAGGATTCATCCCGGGAATGCAAGGATGGTTCAACATTCGCAAATCAATCAACATAATACATCACATCAATAAGAGAAAAAATAAAAACCATATGGTCCTATCGATAGATGCAGAAAAAGCATTTGACAAGATCCAGCACCCATTCATGATTAAAACCCCCAGAAAATGGGAATTGAAGGAAGCTTCCTCAAGATAGTCAAAGCCATCTACCAAAAGCCCACAGCGAGTATCATTCTCAATGGGGAAAAATTGAAAGCCTTCCCTTAAGATCAGGGAACACAAGGTTGCCCTCTCTCACCTCTTTTATTCAATATATTACTGGAAGTACTCGCCAGAGCAATCCACAGAAGAAAAGGACATTAAGGGCACCCAGATAGGCAAGGAAGAAATCAAGCTATCATTATTTGCAGATGACATGATATTATACCTAGAGAACCCTAAACTCTCGACCCAAAAACTCTTAGAAACAATAGATATGTATAGTAGAGTGGCAGGGTATAAAATCAATACCCAAAAGTCGGTGGCTTTCCTATACACAAATGATGAAAGAGAAGAAAGGGATATTAAGAAATCGATTCCATTCACAATTGTGCCACAGAAAATCAAATACCTAGGAATCAGCTTAACCAAGTGTGTAAAGGACCTATACAAAGAGAATTACAAGACACTGCTTCAAGAAAAAAAGAGGACATGAGGAAATGGAAACACATTCCCTGCCCATGGATGGGGAGAATTAACATTGTCAAGATGGTAATACTCCCTAGAGCTTTGTACAGATTCAATGCGGTTCCTATAAGGATTCCCATGACATTCTTTAAAGAAATTGACCAAACACTCCTGAAATTCGTATGGAATAATAAACCCCCACGGATAGCTAAAGCAATCCTTGGGAAGAAGAAGATGGGAGGCATCACCTTTCCCAACCTCAAACTGTACTACAAAGCAGCAGTAATTAAACAGCGTGGTACTGGAATGAAAACAGACCGGTGGACCTATGGAATAGAGTTGAGTATCCTGACACCCACCCTCAAAGACATGATCAGTTAATCTTTGATAAAGGTGCAAAGAGTCCAAACTGGAGTAAGGAAAGCCTCTTCAACAAGTGGTGCTGGGAAAACTGGACAGCTACATGTAAAAATATGAACTTGGACCTGTGTCTAACACCTTGCACAAAAATCAGATCAAAATGGATTAAAGATCTCAATGTCAGACCTGAATCCATAAAGTACGTTGAAGAAAATATAGGAAAAACCCTCCACGACATCGATGCTAAAGACATCTTCAAAGGTGAAACACCATTAACAAAGCAACTAGAAGAAAATATAAACATATGGGACTACATGAAACTGAAGAGCTTCTGCACCTCGGAAAGAAACAGTGACCAAGATAGAAAGACAGTCCACAGAATGGGAAAGAATATTCACCCAATACCCATCTGATAAGGGGTTAATATCCAGGATATATCAGGCACTGGTACAAATACATAAGAAAAAAACAGCCAACCCCATTAGAAAATGGGGGAGAAGAGATGAACAGAAACTTTGACAAGGAAGAAATCCGAATGGCCAAAAAGGCATTGAAAAAATGCTCATCATCACTAATCATCAGAGAGATGCAAATCAAAACAACAATTAGATATCACCTCACACCATAGAGAATGGCCCATATCTAAAAGGGTAAAAGCAACAAGTGCTGGCGTGGATGTGGGGGAAAAGGGGACTCTCATACACTGTTGGTGGGAATGTTGTCTTGTACAACCTTTCTGGAAAACAATATGGACATTCCTCCAAAGACTAGAAATTGAGCTCCCTTTTGACCCAGCCATACCGCTCCTGGGTATATACCCTGGAAAGCCAAAAAACACACAGCGGAAACACAATCCGCAGTTTTATTTTCATAGCAGCACTATTCACAATAGCCAGAACCTGGAAACAACCAGTATGCCTGAGAACTGATGACTGGATAAAGAAACTGTGGTACATCTACACAATGGAATACTATGCAGCTGTCAGAAAAAATGAAGGTATGAAATTTTCCTATAAATGGATGGACATGGAGAGAATCATGTTGAGTGAAATTAGTCAGAAGGAAAGAGAGAGACATAGTATGACTGCATTTATTTGCATGACATAAATATACCAGGTGATCTTACCAAAAGTGGAAATCACCACAAGCGTGGGAGTCAGAGGTTTTGTTAGATAGAGAAGGGAACATGTGTGAATAAATGTCTAAATGTCTGATACCAGCATAGAACTGAACATTAAATACAGACAAAAAATGCAAATGATGGCTTCTAAGTGTACGTAGTGCAACCCACAATGTGTGGGAGAAGGAGGAGAGAGAGAGGGAGAGAGAGAGAGGAGGTAAAGAACCTGCCATTTAGGCAGGATGTGGGAGGGGGAGGGAATTGGGGACATGGGTGGTGGTTGAGGGGCACTGGTGGAGGGCGGGGTGCTGGAACACTTTGTGACCGAAACCCCCCTAAGCGTGAACAACGTTGTAATTGTATATCTCACGGTGGTATAATAAAATGTTGAAAAAAATGAACCTACTAAAAAAAAAGAAAAAGAAAGCATTAACAAATCAAAGAGTCGGTCTATTGAATATGTTATATTTAAAAACAATATATATATAACATGGGGTCAATTTCAAAATCTATAAAGAACCATAAAATTCAATTGCATAAAACAATATGGTTTTAGGATGGGAGTAATATCTGAATATTTTTCTTGTGGCCGAGAGATAGCACAGGGGGTATGGTGTTTGCCTTGCACGCAGCCAACCCGGGTTCGATCCCCGGCATGCCATATGGTCCCCGAGCACCACCAGGAGTAATTCCTGAGCGAAGAGCCAGGAGTAACCCCTGAGCATTGCCAGGTGTGACCTAAAAAAGCCAATAAATAAATAAATAAATAAATAAATAAATAAATAAATAAATAAATAAATAAATAAATAAAATTTAAAAAATTTATTTTTCTCAGAGTCAGGGAAAAGCCCAAATGGCTGAAGAAAAAAACTGCAAAGAAGTGATCATCAATGTCAAAAGAGGGTTCGGCAGGGTGATACCATTTCACCAAAAGTCTTCAGCGCCACCCTCGAGAACATCATGCGACAATTAGAGTGGGAAGGAATGGGAGTGAAGATAGATGGTCGACAACTACACCACCTCTGCTTCGCTGATGACATCATTCTAATAACACCAAACATTAGCCAAGCGGCACAAATGCTGGCTGACTTTGACCGAGAATGTGGAAAGATAGGTCTACAGCTGAATCTAAAGAAAACTATGTTCATGAAAAATGAACTAGTTCCAGAGGCCCCATTCACTCTCAATGGAACAAACATCTCTGAATGCAGCAGTTATGTGTACCTAGGTCGAGAAGTAACATGATGAACGACCTAAAACCTGAGCTGCGCAGGAGGAAGAGAGAGGCATGGAATGCCTTCAAAGGCATCGAAGAAATAGCTAAAAAGACAAAGAACCTCGGCTCCAGGCACATCTCTTCAACTGCACCCTTCCCCTTCATTAACAAACATCTCAGAGACCTGGGCCGTATAAAAGCACGATGAGAATGCTATTTGGGTCCCCCAAAGAGGAATCAAAAGAGCTATGCTTGGAATATCACGCCTCACTCAAGTTAAGGAAGGAATCCGGAGTTCTGACCTCCGTCGCTATTCCAGAATCAGGGACTCTGTCTTGTTTGCCAAGGCATCGAAAATCAGATGGGCTGGACATGTAATGCGAATTGGAGATGACCGCTGGACTACAGCCGTTACTGACTGGATCCCACAGGATGTCAAAAGATCACATGGCTGCCCACCTGCAAGATGGTCAGACTTCTTCGTCAAGATCCTGAACTAACGGTTTGAGGCTCTTTGTATTCCTGAAGCAACCAGATGCCATTGGGCTACACTGGCACGTGATAGAGTCAAATGGAAATGTTACTGGCGCCCGCTCAAGCAAATCAATGAATAACGAGATGTCAAGTGATCAAAGGGACAGGCTTGGGAGGTGGGTGGGTAAGTGGGGACATGGGTTGAGGGAAGTCACACTGTGGTGGTACTGGTGGGTGCTGGAACACTGAATACCTGAAACAACTGTATTACGGACAACTTGTAAAGTATGCTGTTTAAAGAAAATGTCAAATGTTAATCAAAAACCAAAAAGAATGATTTTGATGTTAAAAATGATATACAAATGTAGGGGCCGGAGCGATAGTCCAGTGGGTAGGGCATTTGCCTTGTACGCAGCCGACCTGGGTTCGATCCCGGCATCCCATATGGTCCCCTGAGCACCACAAGGAGTAATTCCTTAGTGCAGAGCCAGGAGTATCCCCTGAGCATTGCCAGGTGTGACCCAAAAAAAGTAAAATAAAAAATATTCATACAAATGCCAAAATAAAATTCTAAGCACCTTTAATAATCAGGGAACTGAAAAATCAAACCAATATAATGAATCACCTGTCAGAATAGCTATTAAAAAAAGAATAAGAAAAGAAACAAGTGTTTGTGAGTTGTGTATCACTTGTATCACTTGTTTTCCGCTCATCGATTTGCTCGAGCAGGTACCAGTAACATCTTCATATGTCCTATTACATGCTAGGGTAGCCCAAGGGCATCTGCTCACTCCAGGAACATGAAGAGCCTCAAAGCATTCCCTTCAGGTCATGGGAATGAGGTCTATAATTGTTACTGGTTTGGGGCATATCAAATACAGCACAGGTAGTTAGCCAGGCTCTGCCATGTGGGTGGGACACTCTTGTAGCCTCTTAACTCATGCATGTATGAGATGAAACAGGGAAAAATCACCTTTTCTGCTGGATGGAGCTCTGACAAGCTGTGGAGTATAGATGTTAAAAATGGCGATCCTCATGGTGTGGGAGTTCCTCTGGCTTCTCGCAAAGGCTCTGCTGGGATGGCGGGCCAGGGCTGGAACCTGCCTTCCCTCCTGGGCGCCTCATGATCAGATGGGCATAGGGACAGACTGTGTATAAATGCAAATCTTTGTGCACTGTCAGTGGGAGTGTAAATCAGTATAACCACTAAAAAAACAGAATGTAGTCATGTAGTTTGGGTGGGAGGAAATTACTTTATGGGTATGTGCATATTTTTGAATCCCAAGAGGAGATGAGCTCAGGGTCTTCCTATAGCAGGGTCTTCAACAGACCAAAATTAGAATTAAAATTAGAATTAGCCCAGAGGTGATACAAGAGGTAAAGCATTTGCCTCCACCCAACTTCCGTGGCTCTGGTTCAAATTTGTGGTATCACATATGGTCCTCTGTGTATAGAGCAATTGATTATCCTGTGCACAGAGGTATATACTAAAGCCCCCCAAAAGTTAAAAAATAAAAGAAATTTTAAAAATAGAATTACCAATGGATCCAGCAATTGCATGTCTGGAGCAGGGATCACCAGGGCTACCCTGATAGACTCAAAGAATTTCAGGGCCACACAAGTTTTGTTGAAGCAAAGGAACAAAGGAGATTCTGAAGAACTACCGAACAGTGATGCTTGAGGGACCATGTGGTTCCAGTGATTAACCTGGGGTTAGGTGCATCACTGGTTCCAGTGATTAACCTGGGATTAAGTACTCCCCTGTACCAAATCTCTTGTGCCTCTTTCATGCAATCTTACAGCATTCTTTACCCTTGAAGAGAGATCATTGAACAGTGCAAATAATACCAGTTACCATCTTTTTAGGGAATAGCTGACCTCTTGGTGAAGAATCCAGAGGGGGAAAGTCCCCAGACTTAAACCTCTGCTTTGATACAGCAGAGACACAAGGCTGATGTTATGAGTGGTCATGCTTCAGGATAGACCAGGTATTTGTTTTGGATATGTGTGCCTATCACTAAGAGCAAAGGGACAGTCTATCAGAGGAAAGTCCTACACAATGGACATGACATCTGAGCATCAACCAGTGGAGGTAGGAGATAGTCAGTAGCATCCTGCCTAAATACCATAGTCCTTCCATACCAGATGATCCATATCCATTGCAGGAAGGATGCCTGGTAGGCACATTAGGCTCCAGTGTATTCTTTCCCCAGGGCTGTGCCAAATCCCTCCAAATTACTTCAACACCATCCTGAAAGAGCCTACTAATACTGCCACCCCAGGAACCCTGAAACAAAACACTGGACTTTTGTGTCCCTAAAGCCAGACTCTGTCATGGAGAGAATGAGAAGACAGAAGGAGGGCAGGTCTGAACAGAATCAAGCTGCCTCCCAACCAATCCTTCTTGGGGCTCCAACCTGAGTCAACAATGCTGATCTGTAAGGGATCAAATAAATTATTTAACCCAACTCCCTCACTCACTGTGAAGACTGAGCTCAAGGCTATCAAGTGGGTGCAGGACACTTCAGTTGGGGTTAGGAGGGAATAAGGTGCTTTAAAACTCCATGATCATGAGTAAATTCTTACATGTAATGCTATTTCATTCTAACATTCTATGCCACACATTCCTGTTGAAGTATTAGGAAGTGAAGTCACTGGAAAGTTATTCTGGTTCCAGGTGAGATCATGGGGTCAGAGCTCACAAGGAGATCAGTGCCCTTCTCAGAAGGGATATCAGAGTGTTCTCTGTCCATGACAGGAGCATATTCAAGAAGGCGGTAGCTACTGCAAGTCAGGAAGAGAGACACTCACAACTAATGATGCTGACTGCCTCCCTGGTCTTGGTCTTCTAGTCTTTTGTTACTAAAGAACCCTAGTTTGTGGTATTCTGTTATAGCAGCTCATAACAAGTACTATTAGTATTACTTTGGGTTTGGGATGGTTTTAAATACAGGGGGATACATAAGTAAGAGAAGAAATACAGGTGTTGCCCAGCCCTTATTTCTGGGGATGAGAAACTCTACTTACTCCAATTCCATAACTTCTAAGCTTTCTGGCTGGGGCCAAATTTGATACTCAATGGGTTGGGAGAGAGGCCTGACTCTGCAGTGAGGTGAGGCAGCGAGGGTGCCTGGCACAACCCAGATACTGGGCATCTCTCTCCCATCAGTGGACAGTCCATGACGTTGTCAGCAATTCCCAAGGGATCTTAAGCATAGCTCTGAGCAGAGGCTGCCCAGGGGTTATGATCCCTGTAGCTTGTACCTGCTGCCTCCCTCCCGAGGCTCCATAAATAGGGACTCTGTGTGACACAGTGTGTGTGACAGTGGTGGCCCGAGGGATTTCAATCTTCTTTCTCACTGACACCTGTCACCATCCCATTCCCCTCTTTAGTTCTCAGAACCCAAAGAGAGCTAAATAGTTAAATATTCCACCCCCATGTCTCCTCTGGCCTCCAGCACATCCCTTTATCCTTCTTCAAACTGGTGGCAGACCACCTGCACAGGGAACAAAGGGGGTCCTGAAACCCATAATGCAAATGGCTTCTTTCATGCTCCCTGGGTTGACAGGGCCCCTAGCCGTGAGGCCTTGACTACCCCTAACCTGACCTCTGCCCTAGTCTTTTGTGTAGGACCCAAAGAGGGGAGAGAGGGAAGGAAGAAAGAAATCAGGGAAAGTGTAAAGAGGGTGGTGGAGAGGGAAGAAGCTAACGGTCAGAGAGAAACAGGCTAGAAAGTCAGAGAGAAGAGAGAAAAGAAACAAGGAAACCTGATCATGCGAGGTACCCAGGAGGGTTGCCCAGCCAAAGGGAAGTAAGCAATAACTTGAACCCTCTGAAAGTCTCATTTTTTCTGGGTCAAATAAAATATTAATTCTTTTGGGTTTATAAAAATTATATATGTGACCAGTCTGCTTTAAATCTGGACAGACTGAGTCCAAGTCCTTCAGAATCCCTCTGGTTCACTTTCATGGTATGTTCTGGAGATCTGGGCTGTGGTCAGCATGTTGGGAGCAAACCCAGAGTTTCTCAACCACAGCCCTTTGGCACCCAGCGAGCATGTGATCATCAAGCATGGCAGGTACTGGGATCTAGTGGGTAGAGATCATGGATAATGCACAAACAGTCCTCACGAGGGGCTCTCAGAGCAAGACCAACAGTGGTAAAGGATGGGAGAACTATCTTGGCTCCTTCTCGTCTCAGGCACCTTAAATCATTCACTGTGCAGTGTCTCTTCACTCTCATAGCCAAGATATGGAAGGGTTTAGTATCTGTCTCCTCTGTAGGGGTGTGCTTCCTCGGGACTCTCCCCTGAAGGGTTAACTCCCCACTTCAAAGCCACAGGGAGGGCTGAAGTTGGATTAAAAAAATAATCCTGATCTTCTTTTAGGAGAATCAGGCTAATGACAATGTCAAGTAAGATGCTGACAGCATTTTGCATTAGCGATGCCACTTCACATACATTATAGCCTCACATACATTATAGGCTAGGGATACATTATCCTAGCCTGGACCCTAGGGTCCAGGCTAGGGATTCAGATGCTGGGGATTCTAAGGTGATGCTTTGCACTGACAGCCCGTTGTTGCATGTTTAACAGTGAAACCATTGAACAAACAGCTGTAAAAGATAACTATCTGAAGATGGCCATGTGATTGTTTCTAGTAACTTTTTAGTTTTTGTTTTTATCTATATTTTAAACAAGAATAATACAAAGGGCTTTAGAGATAATTTTGAAATAAAAAATATGCTAAGGAAAGTAAGAAAATAATTCTGTGTTAAGCTTGCAGTGTCTAGCTATACAGTTATGGAATTTGTTGATTTTGGTAAATTTAGTAATAATAAAAGATGCAGGGAAATTTTAATATGGCATTCTCAATTATTTAGGGGTAAAATGTCATAATGCTTAAGCTTTTAATTTACAAAGTTTCAGAAAAAAAGTGTTGAAACAAATGAAATTAACCACTTACTAAGTCTAATTGATAAGAATGTTGTTGTTAACCACTTTATTCTCTATTCCTCTAAGATATTTCATAACAAAGTTTTAAAATCATAGAAATCACATTATTCCAAACTATAATTAATTTTTGGTAGTAAAACTTAAATCTGAGTTAAATTTTATTTCAGTTGAGATAAACTGCACCATAGAAAAGGACCAGACAAATAAAAAGCCAAACAAGATGATACAGAAAATGCTATCTTGGGAATACTTAGCTTTCCTCTTCAACAAGACGTGTAATGAGCAAATGAACCGGGACACAGCAGGCATCTCTCCTTAATACTTCTGGAGAGAAGATATCAACTTTTTCCCGTATAAATGCATCAGTCTTCCAATCTCAGCCCTACTAGTATTTAGCACCAGAAATTCTTTGTTATCAGAGGCTGTCCCGTGCAATACAAAATGCTACCCAGCAAACTAGTGATCTGTAAGCACTAGATGCCGATCATCCTCCTTTATTATGACATAAAAAATGTCCAGACATGATCAAATATTCCCGGGTAAAAACAGTCCCCTCACTGAGACCCGCATAACACAGTTAAATAATTCATTGAAACGGTCTATACAACAGTCTTTTACTAGTAAAAACAGATCCTGCAATGTCAACATTTGTGTATTTATTATTTAAATATTGCCCACAGCATAATTCTATGGATGTCACATAAATGAGTAGCTAAAACTTCAATGAGGGGGCCGAAGAGATATCACAGTGGGTAGGGTGTTTGCCTTGCAAGCGGCCAACCCAGGTTCGATCCCCAGCATCCCATTATGGTCCCCCCAGCACAGCCAGGAGTAACCCCCAAGCATTGCCCGGTGTGAACCCCCCAAAAGAAGCAAAAAAAAGAAAAAGAAAAAACCAAACTCCAATTAAAGGTATTTGGTTGCTTCCTTTTTTGTTATTTTATAAAAATGTTTCAATCAATATCCTTATAGCTTAATCTTTTTTAAAAAAATTTTTATTATACCACCGTGAGATATACAATTACAAGATTTCAAGTTTGGGTTTAGTCATACAGTGTTCTAGAGCCCATCCATCCACCAGTGCACATTTCCCACCACCAATGTCCCCTGATTCCCCCCCTTCTCCCCCCCCCCCTACCTGCCTCTCTCTCTCTCTCTCTCTCTCTCTCTCTCTCTCTCTCTCTCTCTCTCCCCTTTTATATATTATGGTTTCAATACATACATTTAGAGGTTATCATGTATATCCCTCTTTCTATATTCGATGCTCAGGTCTAGGCTGGAATTATCACTGTCTTCCCGTTCATCATCGATTTGCTCGAGCGGGTCCCAGTAACATCTCCATATGTCCTGTCTCATGCTAGTAGAGCCCAAGGCATCTGCTTACTCCAGGAACATAAAGAGCATCAATCCATTCTGGAATGAGGTCTATAATTGTTACTGGTATTTGGCATATATATCAAATACAACACGGGTAGCTTGCCAGGCTCTGCCATGCAGGTAGCATATTATCATTTCCAACAATTATTAGCACATTTTCCCCTTCTCTGTCTTACTTAACCTCTGGCTCCCACACACTTGCAGTAGATTCCACCCACTGACAAGACCCCTGATCCATGTTTTGCCTGGCCTTGGATATTGGTATACTTTTAGCTAAATCTTGACTTGTATCATCATTTTCTTAGGCTAAAGACCTAGAAGCAAATGATGTAATCAAGGATACACCTTGAGGGTCTCACAAAGCATCAGGAATAATGAATAAATGAATCAACAGATTGGGAGAGAAATTCAGGAATCCCAATTATAATGTCCAATAATCCCAGGTATAATGTCCAATTATAACTTTTGGTGCTGACTGAGGATGATGTGAAAGCAATCATCCTCCAGATGTTCACTGAATTAAGGGCATCACTGAGAGGTTCAGTAAACCTGAAGACTGATGGAAAAGATTAAAGAACTTGTTAAAACAGTAGTGAAGGAGCTCAAGAATGGAGGCACAATGGAAGACACCAAAGAAAAAGTAGACACAATCAATAAAAAAAAGGTAATAGAAGAGATATTTTTATTTTTTAATTATTTTCTTTGCAATGTATACAAAAGCCATAACTGTTGATACAATTCTAGAGTGGAAATTAATTAGATAACAAAGCTCTGATGTTAAATTAAAATTAAATAAGTATAGAAAAAATCAATTTTTATGTGAAAAATTTTATATCTGACATGGGGTTGTTAAGTCCTTGTCTAAAAATGTATTAAGCTATGTTGCTAGTTGAGTCACCTGTGTTATTTTGCTTGTTGAGTTTAGTTGGCATCTAAGTTACTTTCCCACTTAACCTGGTGTGGTCGACTGGAATTTCAGCATTGAGGAATTAGGAGCTGCCAACAGCTGGGCAGTCCAGAGGCTTCAGGACTGACCTGAGTTGATGGTCGTAGCTTCCAGGGCTTCCAGAAGTAAAGGGGGTTGAGGGGAGGCTGCCCACCCTGACTCTGAGAAACACCAGAGTTCTCAGTCTGGGCACCAGAGTACCTGAAATTATTCACAGTTTAGAGTCTTTGTGGAGAATAGTTATGAAGTGGTGGAGCTGAGCCCTTGGTGTGGCTGCAGTAGTGAGGTGTGGGTGCAGTTGCTAGGGTGTGGGCAGGGCTGGTACTCAGCCTGCCAGTTCCCGAGGGCACCATGGAGTTTTTGGTCACAGGGACCAGTGGCAATTTTTAAAACCAATTCAGTGACAAAGTACAGGGTTGTGCATCCCCTATCTAGTTCCAAAAACTTCCCATCACCACAAAAGGAATGCCTCAATTAAATCCCCATTCCTCCTTCATCCCACCTGGTCACTGGCAACGACTAATCTACTTATTCTCCCTGGATTTGCTTATCCTAGATGTTTTGTAAAAGTGGGATCATATAGCATCTGGCTATTGTGCTTGGCTTCTTTCTAAGAATAATGCTGCTCAAGGTTCATCCAAGATGCAGCATGAGACAAAGATTGATTTTTTTTCTTTCCTATTTTTTGTTTTTAAGCTACACCCAGCGGTGCTCAAAGGCTTATTCTCTTGGCGTTGTGCTTACAGGTCACTCCTGGTGATGCTCAGAGAAGAACAATGTATAGTGTCCAAACTCCTGTGCTATTTATTCAAAATCCAGGGCTTTATTTTTAATATCTGGGTAATACTCCACTATTCAGATGTGCCACTAAGCACTTGACTTATCCATTCTTCCACAGATGGACATATGATCTGTTTCCACCTTCCAGCTATTGTGAAGCCAAACACTTGACTTTTAATTGATTTCCAGTCTTTAACTCTCTGCTGGGCTTAGGGTCCAACGTCAGCTTCTGGGAAGGCAGTGGTAAGACTGTGTAACATTCCTGTAAGGGACCTTGGCCTTGTGAAGCACCACCCTGTCCTCTCCCAAGGTCTTCCCACGCCCCCATTCTCTATCTCACTGACTCTCCACACTTGTCTTGGCTTGATGCTTCTGCCATGAATCCCATGAGGGATTTCCTGACATGAGGTGAAGAATCTAGGCTCAGCTCAACTGAAACTCTTAAGAGTCTGTTGTCTCAACTCTAAGAGACTGCTGTCATTCTATTTTTCTTGTTTCCTTTCCAAGGAAAACAGAATGAGCACTTAGGGCATGCCCAACTGAGCACTTAGGACATGCCACCACCAAAGCTTTTGCCTAACTCACTTACTCCCCACAATCAACCCACCGGGAGAGGTGATTCTTGCCTTTCCACTGAGGAGATGAGGTAGGACTCCAGACTCAGGCACCTAATCCAGGGGCCCTCCCTACGCACAGTCCTACTCCCAACACCTGATCTGCATGTCTGAATGGCTCCTTTTCCTATATTCCCACCATTCCAAGTCTTGGAAAAATGAAATTCTAGAAACAGCCCACATGTATCCAGATTCCAGGTTTATGTAAACTTAATTTTCTCTCATTAGAAAACGTGGATGTGCTAAAGACTGACAAGGTTGACATAACTCCCATGCCTAGAACACCAAAGTAAAAACCTCTTCACACAAGTCAGCTTCAGGAAGCTAGAAACAGCAACTTTCTAAGCTACCCTGAAGGCCTTGTCTTGTAAGTCATACTTCCAGGCTGAGTTTACTGGGGCAACCAATAGAAAGCATAACTTTGGTCCCCTAAAACAGGAGGTTAGTGGAAGGGCAGTGGAACACTGTAGAACCAAAACTCTTTTATCGTAGAGGGATCCAAGACCCTGATGGGAAAAGGATTGGGAAGAAGAGTTGGCTCCTTGTTCTTTTCTCTCCACCTTGGTTGCCATTGAAAATGCCTCTTTTTATTTTTTAATATATTTTATTATACCACCATGAGATATTTCTTTTTTTTAAATTTTATTTTATTTTATTATTTTCCCCCCCAAAATTTCATTACACCATTTTAGACATACAATTGCAAGATGCTCATGTAGAGTTTTGGTTGTTCAGTGTTCCAACACCCATCGCTCCACCCAAACCCATCTCCCATCACCAATGTCCCCACCTCCCTCCCCCTCCCTCACCTCAACTACTTGGCGGTTCTGTATGTCATTTCTCTCCTCTTTATTTCTCCCTCCCGCCAAACCCTCCTGCACATCGTGGAATACAGTGCATTAAAGGACATAACTGTTTCCACTATGAAAAATGCCTCTTTTGACCAATAGCTTTTGGCCCTGTTGAGAGGTATCTCTTCTTCTCTCTGAATTTCTTTGTTTCCAAGTCTATCCTGTATTTCCCAGGATATGAGTAGTGATGGGTGATCTGCTCAAATGAACTTGGAGACAACCATGCAAGTCTCTTCCCCTCACCAGTGGCTCTGCCACAACCATATTTCATTATTTATCCTCAAGCCACTCTGTCAGACTATGCAGAACAGAGACCAGGCATTTAAAAAAAATTTTTTTATTATACCAGAGTGAACCATACAGTTTCAAAGGTGTTCATAATTGGTTTTCAGTAATACAGCATTCCAGCACCCATCCCTCCACCAGTGCCCCATCACCACCACCAATATACCCACAACCCCTCCCGCCCACCCCCAGGCTACCTCAGTAGCAGGTACCCCCTTATCTTCTCTTTCTCTCTCTGTCTCTCTCTCTGTCTCTGCATCTCTCACCCCTTCTTTTACACATTGTGGTTAGCCCTGCAGACATTTAGAGTTAATCATGTAAGTCTCTTTGTGTATATTCAATGGTGAGTTCTAGTCTGACATTACCATTGCCCACACTTAGTTAAACACTGGTATCTATTTATATCCCATTAATGAATGCAGTCATTCTATATCTGTCCTTTTCCTTCTGACTAATTTCACTCAGCATGATAGTCTCCATGTCCATCCATTTGCAGCTAAATTTCACAATTTTGTCTTTTCTGACAGCTACATAGTATTCCATTGTGTAGATGTACCACCATTTCTTTAGCCAGTACTCTGTTGTTGGGCACTTAGGTTGTTTCCAGATTCTAGTTATTGTGAATAGTGCAGTGATAAATAAAGAAGTACAGATAGTGTTTCTGCTATGTGTTTTTTGGTCTCTTGGGTATATTCCCAGGAGTGCTATTGCTGGATCAAATGGGAGCTCAATATCCAGTTTTCAGAGGAATGCCCATATTGTTTTCCAAAAGGGCTGGAGCAATCGGCACTCCCACCAACAGTGGATGAGAGTCCCTTTTTCCCCCACATCCACGCCAGCACCGGTTGTTCTTGCTGTTTTGGATGTGTGCCAGTCTCTGTGGTGTGAAATGAGACCAGGCATTTCTGAATAGGTAAACTGAGCAGAAAGAGAGTGTCATTCCTACTAGAAGGAGAAAACTGGGGAGGGGCCAGGGGACCCTTGACTTCAGTCCATCATTCTTCAAACTATGCAGGGAGGAGAACTCCTTGACTAGCCAACACCTCACAGCCAGTAACCCCAGAGCTCCTGGCTCCAAACCAGCATTCCTCTCACTGAACTGAGTGTCCCCTACAAAACCAAACATGTACAGATCAGTAACTACCAGTTGACAGAGGGGAAGGGTAGGTGCTGAGTGCACGTACCAGTAACTATAAGGAAATGGGTTTGGAGCGGAAGGTCCTTATCTCCTGTCCTATCCTTTCCCTCCTGGGTGCTCACACCACCACCTCCAGGGATGCGTGTTCCTCCTGTCCTTGCTCCATGATGGAGCACCGACCAGCTTGGAGCAGGTGGGGAGCATTTCCTGAGTGAGTTGGCCCTTCAAGGGGATGAGTTCAGCATGAGGTTATGTCCATCAACTTTCAGGACAAATTCTCGGCTTATTAATTCCTCTTCTCTGATGCAGACAAAAGTAAATAAGCTTTTCTTAGAAAATCTGGCACGGAGGCCTTCCCTATTCAAACACTGCAAGAATCGACAGGCTTGGAAGCATTGAACTCCAGGGGCCGGCTTCCCAGGGAGCCCTCCTGGCCTTCTGCCCACAACGACCCAGCCTGCTGAGACAAGATGAACTCTGGCTCTTTGTGACTGCAGACCCCAGGGTTCAGGACTCAGGCCAGGCAACACCAAGGCCTCTAGACAGAGTCTCAGAGATCCTGGGTGTCTGGGGACCAACAGAGAAGATCAGAAATGATTTGGTCAAGGTCTCATCTGCTCCTTTTCCTCTGTGATAAAAGTTACTTTTAAAAGGATTTTATTTATTGCGTGCTTCTATTTAAATCATATTTTCAAAGACTTAGAAGGAAGGAAGGAAATAGTAACAAGGTCAAAAGAAGTCTAAAATGTTAACTGGGCAAAAATCTCTAAGAAAAACTTTCCAGAGGAGAATGTTGCTGTGTTTCTAACCACTCGCTTAGGGAAGTGGTTATCCTTTGGTCGGACAGTGACCACCTCAGGCTTTATACCAGCTTCCTGTGTCCATCACAAAGACTGCATGAATTCTTATTGAGGGTCCCCTTCTATTTTATCCTATTTTATATTTATCTGCTTTGTTATATTTTATGTCCTCTTTTTATTTGTAAGGGGAAAACACAAAAGTATCCCAACAGCCTAAAGTCAAGCTGCAAGGACTGGAGAAATGGGGGAGAAAGCTATGGTTAGCTTCAACCTTGACTTGGAGCATCTGTGTGGACCACCCCGCAGTGTTTGGGTGTGTTCTGTTGTGACTGCAGTCACACCAAGAAAGCAAGAGCCAAGACTCCATGAAACAGAAACATATTCTAGTTTCAAAATGGTTAGGAATAAGGTTACTCAGTTCTTCAGAACGGAGCTGATTTGAAGTTTGCCTTTCAACTGTGTCTACAGAGAGAATTCCCTCATCTGCCATGTTTGTTTCTGTCACCTCACATGTCTGGGTCCAGAGATGCTGCTTCCCCCAACCACTCTCACCACTATCTTCCCAAAAGTCTATCAAGGGCCAGCGAAGACTCAACCCAACAAAAAACAAACTATGACTGCTTTTCCTCAGTGTGACTGCTGTTACTCCTGAAAATATCTTGTCTTCCCTATGGACTACTTAAGAACTGTGTATAAGCAAATTCTAAATGTGCTTTCTCTCAGCTTCCCAGTATATAACCAATACTCCAAAAAAGTCCATCATTTTTATTACAAAATATTCAGGTTACCACAAGGGGTTGCAAATTTCCCCGTATCTCCCTATTGCACCATCTGGAAAGGAAAGGGCTTCCTCAAGATGTGCATGTGGGTCACTCTGTTATTGTTTTCTACTCTCGTTCCCACTCACACAAAGTGCCACCACACAACAGTGCATTGATCCTCAGGACCGGAGTGCCAGGTACAGGCCTGGTCTACTGAAGGCCTACCCCGCTCAACCACTCTCCAAGCCCAGTGTGACCTTTCCTGTTCCCAAAACAAGGGATGTATGTCAACCCTTTCTTACAGCAGTAAGAAATGTAATGCAAAAAGTAAAAGGAAACTATAATACTGAAATACATAGAAAAATCACAGTCTGTGATTTTATATCAGGCTTCAGAGATAGGCCCTCTAACATATTGTGAGGCATCAGAGAGCATAATAGGATTTTTGTGATGTTGGCACCAACCAGAAGGTGATGTGAAAAGAGTCGTGATTTGTCTGTGAGTGGCCAGGACACCTGGTGTCCTGGTGGAATGTAAACTGGACAAACATGAAGGTGTGATTCCTTTCCTGACACCAGTTCAGAGATCACACTTAATTCTGTGCGTGGACCCCTATGCTCAAAACCAGTTCTCATCTCCTTCCTTTCATGAAACCTCTAGAAGGACTGTACACCCCAGTGCGAAGGTTGTTGGGTCAGAAGGACACTTCTTACCCTGGGTGGATAACAGGAGTACAGCTTTGAGAATCCCCAGCTTGGGAGAGAGGTGTGGCCACAGGCACTACTAAATACCCTTCCTAAAATGCCCAGTGTCTCTATCCTCAATCCAGCCAGGACATCACTTATACAAAACAAACCCACCTGGTTCTGGAATTTGGACCTTGAACTCTCCCTCCCAATTTCCCACCTCCAAGCCTACCCATAGCGAACACAAACAAAGAAGAAAACCCACCTTCAGGCTCCTCCACGCTGCTAGCCACAGTGGTTGGTGGTGCCACGGGGATCTCTGCGAGGTTCAGAGGGAAGGAAGGAAAAGCAAGGTAAGAAGGTGTGATATTTTTTGGTTTTTGTTTTGGGGGCATACCTGGCTATGCTTAGGGTTAACTAGAGCTCTGGGCTCTAGGATCACTCCAGGCAGGGCTTGTTGGACCATATCAGTTGCCAGGTATCAAACCTGGGTCAGCTGTGTGCAAGGCAAATGTCCTATTGGCTTTACTGTAGCTCCAGACGAGAGGATGTGATTTTTTGAGTGATTGTGTAATTTACAAAGTTATTCATAGCTGAGTTGTAGATATATAATATTGTACTGCTCACCACCAGTGCCAACTTCCCTCAACCAATGTTCCCAGGTTCCCTCCTGTTGGGCTCCTAAGCAGCTAGTATTGGGGCCTGGCACCTTCCTCCCTCCACCCCCGTTTTAGGCCCTGTGGGCCGGGCCCAGAAGGTGGACCCTGCTCTCGGGGCAGTGAAGCTTCCCTATGCTCAAGAGTTTATACCCACATGAAAGATATCTGTAATTATCCAATGGGAGACTGGCAGGCAAATGATTTACATCTAAGGTGAGGCAGGGTGTGACTGGTCTTCTGATCACAGGAATATGTAAATCAGTGGTTGTTACCTTGCAAATGCTAAATCAGTGATTGTTACCATGCAAATGCTAAATTAGTTATTGTTATCTGCTGCAATGGCCCAGTATGCTACATGATTTGTGCTTGTACCCATCCACCCAAAAAATTGTATAAAAGGCTTAATTTGTGCTCAGTAAAAGGAGACTGCGCCCAGAATCCCCGCTGTATTGGTGTCTTTCTGTTCCTTTCTGTTACAGCAGCAAGGCAGATGCTTCTTCCCAAGTCCTTCCTTCTCCTTTCGCAGGGTTGAAGATCTAGGTCTCCCTGGTTCATATGGGGGGAGGGGAGGGTGTGTGTTCCCAGGCCAGCCCCCCGCCCCACACACACACACCCCGTATGTCCCCTCTCTCGAGCCTTGACAGGCACCTTCCTAAGTTTGGTTGTTAAAGTTTAGGTGTCCTGATTTCAGTGTTGGGTTTGATTTTGTGGGCGCTCTGTGGGTTGGATATCGGTTCTATCATTCCTTGACATCACCTTTGTACTCAGTTCCCCTGTCCTGGGCTCTGCTGTTTCTCATCAGTCTCTTATTCTCATCCCCTTCACTATTTCTCCTTCCTATACTTTGGGGCCAAGGTTGACCAGGGCATTCTTCCTTTAAAACACTGCATTCCCTCACCCAGTTATTTACCAAATACCACCTAAGGTGTAATTTTTAATCTCAGGAAAAGGAGGGCAGCTCAGGCTCAGACCAGCACACCCACACTCCCTTTCCTGTCCCTCTCCACCTCCAGAACTGAATGGTCACGGAGAGAGCTGGCACAAGCCAGGCACAATGCCCTGCTCTCCTGTGGAAGCTGTTTCTTTGCCCACAGGAATGTGGGGGGGTTCCTGGATGTTAAGGAAGGACAGGCAAGAAGAGAGGACCAGCAAGAATGCCAGCCTCGCCCATTAACCATGTGGGTGTCATCAACATGGTTCGGAGTCTGGAGCAGTGAAGATGAGCTTCCCCAGGCTTCTCTGCTCATTATGATGGGGTGCCCAGGTCCTACACCCCTATGACCTACACTTACTGACAGTGAAGGACTCTAATTTGGGCTTTGTCAGACCAGAGAGCAGCAAGCTGGCTCTGCTGAGCTCCCCCAACTATTTGCAGGAACCCTCACGGGTCCCACTGAGCGGAGGGCACTGATGGTAGAGCTCTGCATGCGGAGCATGAAGCTCACCAATGCAGTGACCTATTCAGAAAAGATCCCCCCAATTCTCCTGCACTCACGCCTAGGCAGAAGGAAGAGGGTGGCTCACACCTACTTATGCAGGGTGCAATGGGAGAGCGGCTTTGCTGGTAGCCCTTGGCACAGCGGTTGCAGGTGATGCCCGTCACGCCGTCCTTGCAGGGACACTGGCCTGTGGTCTGGTTGCAGGTTTTGCCAGCAGCACCCACCGGGTGGCAATCACAGGCTGTAGAGAAAAAAACAAGAGAAGGCTCAGAAGGCAGGGAGGGGCCAGTGCACACCCTCCCTGAGGGCTCTCTCCACCCAGGGGTGGCAAAGAGAATGCATCCAAGGGAAACAGCAGGAAGAGGTGACTGGTCCAATCAAGCCTGGACATATTCCAGAGCTCAGGTACCTGGCCACCACTGACCTGGGAATGGAGAATATAAACCAGAACTATCTATCAACTTGAAACTACTGTTTATTCAGGAAAATGAAGCTGTGGGGGGCCTTTTAAAGGCCCGAGAGGGGTGTGGGAGGACTTTTGCCTTGCATGCAGCGGACCGGGTTCGATCACCGGCATCCCATATGGTCTCCCGAACACTGCCAGGAATAATTCCTGAGTGCAGAGCCAGGAGTAACCCCTGAGCTTTGCCAGATGTGACCCAAAAAGCAAAAAATAAAAAAAAATAAAGCCCCAAAAGGAAGCCCACGTTTCAAATACTCTCCCGCCAAGGGGAGGGGGCAAAGTAGAAGCAACTTCCCTGGACAGGGTCCTCCTCTGCCCTCCTTATGGGGTAACAATAGGGAGAGAAAGATCACTGTCTTCTCCATGTGCACACATGTGGTGCTGTGGGGGAGGGTGGGCAATGTGAACATGCAGCAAGAAGGCAGATGTCTACCAGCCAGGAAGAGAACCCCTGCCAGAAACAATGTATCTGCTGGCATCCTAAGCCTGGATTTCTCAGCTTTTGAGAGTGGTGAGACACTTCTCTTGTCCAAACCTCCCTGTCTATGGTGTTTTGTGTAAGCAGCCCCAGCTGACTAGACAGCCACTACACACTATGACGTTTGGGCAGGAACCATTCTACCAGCAGACACAGCACATTGGCACCCTCTGCTGAAGCTGGCCCCCTGAATCTAGGCAGCATATTCTGAGTGTGGGTGGCAAAAGGATGACAGGAAGGAGGCAAATGTTCTGCTTCTGCTTCTCCCTGTCTCACACCCTCGCCCAACCCAGAAAAGCCTGGAGAGGATAGAAGGACGCCTCTAAGGAGGTGTCCTGTAGCCATTTCAGCTGGCACCATGAGTTGCTGCTATGTGTTTTTACTTCATTCAGGGAGAGGGGGAAAAGATGGCCGAGAAATGAAGTCAAAGCAGAGAGCCCAACCGAGCTGAATCAAAACTTCCCAGCCATCACTGCTAAGCATGGGAGGATGAGTCTGTAGATGAAAATCTGGCCCCTTCCAGTCCTCCATGGGCTCTGGAGTGGCTCATGGTCACTATCACTATCACTATCTTCCCGTTAATCATCTATTTGCTAGAGCGGGCACCAGTAATATCTCCATATGTCCTGTCTCATGCTAGTAGAACCCAAAGGCATCTGCTTGCTCCAGGAACATAAAGAGGCTCAAACCATTATATTAGGTCACGGGAATGACTTAATATAAATGTTACTGGTATTTGGCATATCAAATACTACACGAGCAGCTTGCCAGGCTTGCTGTGCAGGTGGCATACTGTTGTAGTCACCTCTAAATAAAGCATTTATTGATGAACCGCGCGGCCAGCAGCGTGAGCCTATGGCTCATGGTGACAATGAAAAAGAGGAAGGAGGGAGGGCACCAGGAAGGGGAGAGCAGGAAACAGAGGAATGTGAGGAATTATTTGTCAAAGCTGTGTCTGGACATGTGAGAGCACTGGGAAATCTAGAAGTAAGGTCCTGGGCAAGGCTGTCCATGTCAGATTTGAGGGAAACACAGGACACAGACCTGAAGGACAGGCAGTCAGCCTTGAGGATTCTGGGCTTCCCACAAGGTAGGTTCTGAGGGAGAGGGTCTTGCCCCTCCATATAGGAATTTCCATATAGAAGTTCCTTCTATTAGGAACTTGTCTTTTTGATGCACCCTATATACAGGTCAATCTTTATGAGCATCTCTTTCTTTCCCGCCACCCCCCTTTTCAGTAATAAATAAAGACTCAGGTTAAGTGCCCATAGATGGAAGCACAGATAACAATGATGAGTAGGGAAACTGGAGACCAGACCTTTCCCTGGGGTCTCTAGAGTCTGTCCCTGTGACAGAAAGGACAATCGAGCATTGGACCATCTTTAAGCTGTGCATGTTAGATGCATAGGACCATGCTCTTACAAGTCCTTGATGTGGGTACGGGCAAAGGGTGGAGGAGGACCTACGAGGATCACACCAGCTGACCTCCCCTGGATGCTTGAAAGCCAACTGGAAATGCTAATATTCATGCCAAGGTGCTTCCCCCTCGGTGCTAAAGGAACATGGTTGTATGCCAGAAGTTTCTGCATCTCAGAGTTGGCTAAAATGAGGCCACTAAAGGTTTCTGGGTCACTGGAGGATCAGTCAAGTCACCTACGGGCACCACTATTGGTCTATTGAGGAAGAAGCTGGCCCAGAGCAAAACCTGGGGAAGTGGAGGATTTACCCAGGACCCTGACAGCTGGTGACCTCTCTGCTGCCTGGATTAGTACAGTACTAGGAAGGGGTTGGGCCCCACCAAGGGCACTGTGGGCATATGAAAACGGGCAGTGGGCCCCCTTTATGGAACAGATACTCCATATGTGTAGATGGATTCATCCTTGGATTAAAGAAAATGGAATTTGCTGCCTGATGTCCCAAGATTCTGAAAAGACTCTAACCTTCTGTGCATCTTAGTGGCCAACAGAGTGTGAAAGGCTGCCTGTGCTTCCATCACACGTCTAGGAAGAGAAACAGTTAACTCCCTAAAGGACAGGGCCCTCGGAGGCTATTCAAGTTAACTCTAGGACACACCTCTGAGGTGCAGCATTCTTCCAGCACAAAAGCGTCGCCTAGTACCCTCACTCTCATGCAATCTTCTGGTGCTCACACCAGCCTGTGGAAGTAGCAGAATCTCACAGAAGAGATGGTAGGTAAGGAGAAGCAGTGCAAAGGGTCTCACCTCTTAGGACACTATAAAGGCCCTCCCTTTGTTGGACTACCCCTTCCTCACCCTACCCCCACACCTCTAATATCCCGTACCAAAAGAAGAAATAAGAGCTAACCCATGGAAACCAAGACTAGGCTGGTTTTCTGTTATGTACAGTCAAATGCAAACATCTAAGAAGACTTCCTTTGCATGCTCCTAATTGCAAATAAAACAGCTCCAGCATAAGGACTTTCCAAAACTCCAAGAAACCTGTTAAAAACACTGCACAGGGGCCAGAGAGATAGCCCAGCGGGTAGGGTGTTTGCCTTGCACGCGGCAGACCCGGTTTGATCCTCAGCATCCTATATGGTCCCCTGAGCACCGCCAGGATTAATTCCTGAGTGCAGAGCCAGGAGTAATTCCTAAGCATTGCCAGGTGTGACCCAAAAAGAAAAAAGAGAGAAAAAAAACACTGCACAAAGTCAGGAGACCTTCACCATTGTAAGGAGGAGAGACAGATGACAGTGTCCCACAGTGGGTTCCCTGATAGACTAAGACAAGGGAATTTGACTAGCAGTGTCAAAGGAAGAGATTTGACACAAGGAAATGGAAACACATCATGGATCATAAGGATCAATATTATCAAAATGGTCCTCCTTCCCAAAGCACTATACATATTCAATGCAGTCATATTAAAAAAATACCCATGCTTGGCCAAGGTGGTAGTACACCAAGCAAGGTACTTGCTTTGCACACAGCCAACCTGGATTTGATCCCTGGCACCCTATATAGTCCCCCAGTTCACTCCAGCAATAATCCCTATCTGCAAATGCAGGAGTAAGCCCTAAGCACTGCGGGTGTGGCCTAAAAAAACAAAACAAAAATTCATATGTGGTTTAAAAAAAAGGTCTGAATAGTAAAACAATTCTAGGGAAAAAAAATTCTATAAATTTCTCTTTCCCCAACATTTAGTCATACTATAAAACTATACTAATCAAGATAGTGTGGTATTGAGGATAAAATACTGGGGCTAACAAGTGCGTGGGAGTCAGAGGTTAGGTAAGATAGAGAAGGGAACATGTGTGAATAAATGTCAAAAGGTCTGATACCAACATAGAACTGAGCATTAAATACAGACAAAAAATGCAAATGATGGCTTCTAACTGTACGTAGTGTAACCCACAATGTGTGGGAGAAGGAGGAGAGAGAAAGGGAGAGAGAGAGGGAGATAAAAAAAACCCTGCCATTTAGGCAGGATGTGGGAGGGGGAGGGAATTGGGGACATGGGTGGTGGTTGAGGGGCACTGGTGGAGGGCGGGGTGCTGGAACACTGTGTGACCGAAACCCCCCAAGTGTGAACAACGTTGTAATTGTATATCTCACGGTGGTATAATAAAATGTTAAAAAAAGAGAGAGAAAGAAAGAAAGGGAGAAAGAAAGAGAGAGAGAAAGAGAGGGAGAAAGAAAGAGAGGGAAAAAGAAAGAGAGAGAAAGAGAGAGAAGAGAGAGAGAGAGAGAGAGAAAGAGAAAGAAAGAAAGAAAGAAAGAAAGAAAGAAAGAAAGAAAGAAAGAAAGAAAGAAAGAAAGAAAGAAAGAAAGAAAGAAAGAAAGAAAGAAAGAAAGAAAGAAAGAAAGAAAGAAAGAAAGAAAGAAGAAAGAATGAGAGAAAGAAAGAAAGAAGAAAGAAAGAATGAGAGAAAGAGGTAGAAGTGAAACTGGAGATATTGGTGGTGGGAAATGGAGATATTGGTGGTGGGAAATGTGCACTGGTAAGGGATGGGTGTTGGAAGATTGTATAACTGAACCCAATTATGAACAACTTTGTAACTGTGTATCTCATGGTGAATCAATTAAAAATATTAAAATTGAAAAAAAATACTGGGGCTAGAATGATAGCACAGTGGGTAGGGCATTTGCTTTGCACGCAGCCTACCTGGGTTTGATCCCGGCATTCCATAATGAAGAGCATTTTTTTGTATACTCATTCATTGACCATCTGTACATCTGAGCACCACCAGGAGTAATTCCTGAGCGAAGAGCGGAGTAACCCCTGAGCATTGCCAGGTATAACCCAAAAAAGCAAATAAATAAATAATCAAATAAATAAAATTTATAAAATAGAATACCAAACTCTCAGACCAATGGCAACGAAGTAAGAGCCCTGAGTCAGACCCTCAGTTATATGAGCAGCAATATTTTTTGACAAAGGTGCTAGGAACATGAAGTGGAGAAAGGAGAGCATCTTCTACAAATGACATTGGGAAAATGGGTCAGCCACACGCCCCCAAATAAAAACTGAAATCCTTACCCAACAACACCTTATGCAAAGGATTACAGACCTCAATAACAGACCTCAATCTAGAAATTATACTGAGGAAAACATTGTCATAACCCTTTATGAAACTGAATTTAAAGGCATCTTTAAGGACTCAATGCCACTGGGCAAGCAAATACAAAAAATAAACAAATGGGATTACATCAAATTTAGAAGTTTCTGTATTTCCAAAGAAACAATGACTAGAATAAAAAAGATACTCTAAAAATTCAGAGAAAATATTTCCTACCACTCATCTGACAGAGGGTTAATATCCAACATATAAAAACATCTATAAAACTTAGCAACAAATAAACAAACAACCCCATCAAAAAATAAAGAGGGAAGATGAACAAACAGCTCCTTAAAGAAGGCGTACAGATGGCTAATGAATGGGTATACAAAAAATGCTCTTCATTACTTTATCAGGGAAAAGCAAATCAAAACAATACCCAGATATTACCCAGTACTAGTGAAATTGGCATATATTGGTATAAATTGGCACAAAAGAACAGGGCTGAAGAGACAGCACAGTTGGTAAGGCTCTTGCCTTGTACACAATCAGACCTAGGTATGATGACTGACACCAGATATGATCCCTTGAGCACCACCAGGAGCACAGTGCCAGAAATGAGCCTGGAGTACTGCTGGGTGTGACCCCAAGACATAAAGAAAAAACAAACCAAACAACCAGCGCTGGCACAGATTATAGGGGAAAAGAGTATTCATCCATGGTTGGTAGGAACAAGCTGTTTGGAAAACACAATGGGTGCTTCTCAAAAATCTGAGAATTGAGCTTTCATATCACCTAGCAATTCTCCAAGCATCTACCCCAAGGGCAGAAAACTGCTATTTCAGAAAAACATCTGTCCTCCTATGTTTACTGCAGCCACAGTAGCCAAGATCTGGAAATGACCCAAGTGTTCAAAAGCGGATGACTGGATAAAGAAACTGTGGTATATAAGCACCATGGAATACTGGATGGAATGAGAGGGTATCAAGCTGAGTGAAGTTAGTCAGAGGAAAAAAAGGAATCGATACAGTATGATCTACCTCCTATTCCAGATATAAAGAAACATATCTACGAAGTAACAAATGACAAAGGCATCAGAACTAGAAATCTACCCATAGAACTGAGCTTACTTGGTTGGAATTGGGGAATGCGAGGGGTCTTGAGACACTGGCAGAGTGAAGGAGGCACTCTGGTGATGGTGTGGTATTAGAATGATGTATGCATAAAATTATCATTGTAAGTCACAGCATTACAATAAAAATAGGAATGAGAACGAAGAGGGCTGCGCTCATCAACTACAAAGGAAGCTCTGAGCCCTGGTCATTAGAGAGAAAGCCATAAGCCACACACAACACATCCTGTTGTGTGTCCTCAACACTGAAATATTCTGAGACATACACAGTCTCACATAGTACAACACAGTCACATTCAGATACACACACATAATAATACATACAACAGGTCAGATTATCAGCACCCCACATATGGTCCTCCAGGCCCCATCAGGAGTAAGCTCTGAGCACCACCTGGTGTGGTCCCAAAACAAATGAACATCAGACACATACGAGAACTGTTAATTTGAATGTCTGTATCACACACACACACACACACACATTCACATTCTTACAAACTCACAACCATTTAGACTTTGAGTCTAAATGTACATAGACAGAGACATACACGCTACAGAGACATTCCCAGAAACAAATTCCTACAGAGATCTGCGAACTCATGTACAAACACAGACTCCCTGAAACTCACAGACACAAGCACATGCACAAAGACTCACATGGCACCACCAGAGGAAGTGAGGAGAGCTGCAGAGAGGGCTTGGGAGAGCATGAGAGTGAGAATGAGTGATGAGACAGACCCCTTTGTAGAGCTGGTGAGGGGATCAAGAGACTGCATCTGTGACAATGTGCGTGGCTGGCCAGAAAGCCTCCTGCCACAGGAAGCCTGACTGGTGACTCTGGAAACTTCCTGGAAGTCTGCCACTTCTTTTCAGAAAAGGTCAACTGCTTGCATGAAGCAGCTGCACCTGGTCATGGGAAACAATCTAGTAGAGGTTTTTTCCATAAAAGAAAGGTGAGACCAGATGGAAGGGTCCTGAGAAGGTGGCAGGACAGAGTTTCCACAGGCGTGGCAGGCTGGAGAGGTCCTCGATAGGGAAATCAGCTCAGAACGTCCTGCTCTGGGTCCCACAGAGACAGTCCAGGGAAGAGTTTCAGAGGAACATAAGGAGATGGAGATCTGGTCCCATCTCACTAATAACACAATCATTGAGAGTGACTGAGTTTGCACCTCATAATCTCTGAGTGCTGAAGGACACTCCTACAAGAATCACTTCCATGTAAGTGACTTTGTTTAAGATTTGGTTTCCATATTTCCCCAAAAAGAATCCAGGGTGGTGACCTGTCCCCTCGGACACCACCAGAAGGGCAGCAAAACTGCCAATGCTGTCCGTCCCACCAGACCTTCTGACTACCCAGATGCTGACACCACAGACTTACACACTTTGCCAGAAGCTTCTCACAGAGATTTGGTTTGTCATCCAAGAAGCACAGAGGACGTTTCCCAGAGCTCCAGCAAACGGACCAAGAAGGCATATGAGGAGTTGGAGACTATCACTACAGTGCCCATCCTTGCTTCAGCTGCAATGACTGCCAGGCAGACCTCTAGGCTCCTGAGAAGGACAGTGTGGGCCAGGTCTTGTATACAAGCTGAGTTATAGCACTCTAGAATCCCAGCGTTACAGCAGTTACCAATGGTAATGGCTGCCCACTAAAGCTAAGCACCGGGCTGCCTAGGACTCAAAGTCAAGGTCTGTGTTTAATGCAGATGCACAAGCTGGCCCCTGGCACTTGCCTTGCACAAGGAAGACCCGACTTTGATCCTCAGCACCAGTCAATAGAGCCCAGAGTAAGCCTGAACACTGCCCGTTGTGGCCCAATCTTCCTTGTCCAAACATAAAACACCCAGTGGCCTGACCTCAAAGGGCCCCCAGCTACCTCAAGGGCAGCTCCCACCAGCACACCATCTTTCCACTGGTTTCTCCCACATAATTCACCACAATCTATACTGATTGTTAACCATATTTTTCCTCCTTCTCAATCTTCACCTTAAAACAAGGCATAAGGGAATGGGTCTCTCTTGGTCCTCTGCATTGCCTTAGTTTCTGCATGCACCAGGTGCTAAATAAATACCTGTTGATTTAATGCACCATGGGGGAAAGGGCATTTCACTGACCCAGTGACTCTTGAAGGATAAAAAGTAGAATCAAGCAGGAAAAACAATTAGTTTTCATCCTAGATCATCAGCACTAACTACAATAACCCTTTCCAGCCTTCCATTTTCATGCCGATAAGGAACCAAGAATCATTTAAATCCACAAGTAATCTGCAAACTTCATTTTAGCTGCCTGCATCAACCCCTTCCATGGCTGTGCTTTTCTTTCTCCCAACAAGGGCTAAGGAAGTACAAAAGAACAAATGTTTGAATTACAAGACCCTTCCATTTCCGCTCCCACTTTCAGATCAAGGTGCAGACCACAGCAAGTGGAAAGGAAAAGGATCCCTGTGCTATCAAGCTGACTTACTGACCCTCTGCAATTATACAGTCTTCCTCTGATAGTTTGTACTTGAATCAAAAGACACAGGTCCTATAGATAATTCCCAAGGAGAGAATTGGTGTCCATGTATGTGTCCATGTGTGTGTAGATGCACATGGTAAGAGTATATCTCCATACCCAAGTTGGAACAGGAGAATGAGGTTGGTCACTATAGTATACAGAGTCTGGAGCTCTTGGGTCAGAAGCAGCAGGAAGGAACAGCGAGAAGGAACAGTGGGGGCTGGCTCTGGCTTCACCTCTGACGCCCAGTTAAGACCAGTCCTTAGAGGCTGCAGATTCTCCCAGCATCACGTTCACAACTTCATTTGGATTTGCTCATCCTATCTGTCTTATGAGGAACTCCCCAGAATCTTCTAGGCATTTGTGAGTCCCCTGAGAACTATTAGAGTCATTTGTCATTTCTGCTTCCGAGGCATGTTGTATCAATCCTCTAATGAGAATGTGCAAAGACACTATGGAAAATTCCTGGGGCCCTGTGAATCTTGTAAGAATTAGCCTCAAAATTCAGACTAGAGTAAAACCCCTCAGGTCCATTCTCCTTGGTACACTGCACTGAGAGAACCAGAAGCAGCCAAGAAACCAACACTGCTTGGTGCCAACATTGTGTACTTGCTAGCAAGGCAGAGGTCCAGCTTTTGGATAGTTATCCCTTCATCATCTAAATAACTCTAACAACGAACAGGGCCAGAGTGCATAACTGTGTCAGGAACCTTCCACATCACTTCACTTGGTGAATCTCATAATCCTAGTGTAAGGAGAAAAAAAAATCCCCATCTTAGGTGAGAAAACAGAAATGCTCAAGAGTCCATAAAGGAAAACTGAACCCTGGTTTAAGCAACTCTAAGTCTGTTGACTGGGTCCACCTGCTGGCCTCCCAATAGGAAAAAACATGTGGCAGTGAGGTGCGAGCAGGCATCAGAGAGTAGGACACTGACCAGGGAAACAGAGAAACTTCTCAGAGTTGTTCAAGGGACAGGCGTGAAAGGCTGGACCTCAAAGTTCCTGTCCCAGAGCAGAGCACTACAAGGGAGAGCTGGATCAGAAGAGGGTGCACTCGTAAAGCCTTGGAACAAAATCTACCCCCACCTGATTCCCGACGCTGCACTTTAGACCACAATCCCTGCTGACAGAAAGCATTATCTAATCTTATCAAGGACCTATAAGTCATAATGATTCTTTTTTAAAAGAGGAAGCACTTTTTCATGTGCCTTTTGGTCATCTGTAATTCTTCTTTGAGAAAGTTTCTGTTCATCTTTTCTCCCCATTTTTTGATGGAGTTGTATGTTTTTGACTTGCAAAGTTCCATAGTGCCTTATAGATCTTGGATATTAACCCCTTATCAGATGAGTGCTGCATAAATACTTTTTCTTTTCCTTCTGTCCTCTTTTTATTTCTTGAAGTAGTGGTCCAAGAACAGAATGCAGAAAAGCCATCTGCACACCTATGTTCATTACAGCACTATTCACAATAGCCAGAACCTAGAAATAATTGAAGTGCTGGAGAATAGATGAGCGGATAAATTAACTATGGTACATCTATATAGAGACTCACAGACATGGGGCAGAGCTGCTACTGGCTCTACTGTGCCCAGCTGCTCATGAGGTGCCCAGGAGGGATGGCGGGTTCTAGCCCTGGCCCGCCACCCCAGCAGAGCCTTGAAACAAGCCAGGCGACCACCCACTCCATGAGAGCCTCCATTCTCCACATCCAGACTTCCCTCTCGTCAGAACTCAACCCAGCAGACCAGCCTATCACAGCCTGGCTCGCGCGGCAGCTTGTAGCTGCGCGGTTCTACAATAAATGCTGGTTTTAGAGATGACTACAAGAGTATGCTACCCGCACGGCAGAGCCTGGGAAGTTACCCGTGTCGTATTTGATATGCTAAATACCAGTAACAATTTTACACCTCATTCCCATGACCTGATGGAATGGTTCGAGGCTCTTGATGTTCCTGGAGCAAGCAGGTGCCCTTGGGCTCTACTAGCATGAGACAGGACATATGGAGATGTTACTGGTGCCCGCTCGAGCCAATCGATGATGAACGGGAAGACAATGACAGTGACATCTATATAATGGAATACTATACACAACTGTTAGGTAAACTGAAGCAATAGCATTTGCTTATACATGGATGGACATGAAGTGTATCATACTGAGCGAAACCAGTTAGAGGGAGAGGGTCAAACACAGAATGCTTGCACTCATTTGTGATCTATCTATCTATCTATCTATCTATCTATCTATCTATCTATCTATCTATCTATCTATCTATCTATCTATCTATCTATCTATCTATCTATCTATCTATCTATCTATCCATCCATCCATCCATCCATCCATCCATCCATCCATCCATCCATCCATCCATCCATCCATCCATCCATCCATCCATCCATCCATCCATCCACCCACCCACCCATCCATCCATCCATCCATCCATCCAATCTAATCTAGATAGATAGATAGATAGATGATAGATAGATGGATAGATAGATGGATAGATATATAGATGTATAAATGTACTATGGAGGGATAGATCTATAGATCCATCTATCTATCTAGCTATCTAGACAGACAGACAGATAGATAGATATAGTATGTGAATAATACCCAAGATATAGAAACAAGGACCAGGAGGACTGATCTATGGTAAGAAGCTTGCCACAACTTGGGAGAGGGAGTGCAGTTAGGACAGAGAAGGGCCCACTATGACAGTGAGAGTTGGAAATGATCACTCTGGGCAAAAATGAGTGCTGAAAGGAGGTAAAGTGATATGCATGACACCCCCTTTACTGAAAATCCACAGTCAGTGCCTAAATGAACAGAGAGAGAGACAGAGAGAGGGAGAGAGAGAGCATAAAAGCAAGATGCAGGGAGGGGGAGGCAGGAGGGAAATAGGGGCATTGGTGGTGGGAAATGTGCACTGGTGAAGGGACAGTGTTGAACACTGTATCACTGGAACTCAATTATGAACAAGTTTGTAACTGTGCATCTCATGGTGATTAAATTAAAAATAATTTTAAAAAAGAGAAAGCATACAGAATATTGAATGCCAAAGCTGAATGGGACCCAGAGATCATAAATTTGGGGTTGATTTCACAGATGAGCTGACCTGGAACTAGAGGGGTCACATGACCTGGCTGCCTGCCTGGAGCCACGTCTGGAGAGTAGTACCACCTCTGACAACCACATCCCCTAACAACAGGGGCTGCAGGAAGCAGACCTCATCCACCAGGGATTTCCCCTGTGGAGGGGAAACCTTAGCCATTCCCAGAAATTTGGAGTTCAGTTATTGGGCTATGGTTTCTACCTCTTAACCTGGGAGTTAACTCAGGAACAGGGGACATTCCTTCCTAAAATAGCAGACTATTTTCTTTGTACCTTCAAAATGATGACAAAGTGGAAATGTGACAAGAGTTCCTCCAGATGTGAGGGTCTTCCTTGGGGTTTAGCACTTTTGGAGGTTGTGTGGACACGGCAAGAGTGTCAGGGAGAGGACTGTCCTGTCCCATGCCTTAACTTTGATGCCTTGCACTTACAAAGCTCCTAAACTTATCTTGAAACTTTTAAGGTTCTTATTATTAAATTTTGAACGACCCCTCTACCCCGTATTTATGAAGAGAGCTGTAAAAAATCCTATCAATCATGTCTTTCCTCCTGCAAGAAGAAACCCAAGGGCCTCAGTCTGTGTGTATTCCCCTTCCCAGCACCTCCAAGAGTATCCAAGAGTAGTTATGAACCCACTAATTAAAACAGAACCTCTGGGGGAAAGAACATTACCTCCAGGTAAGCATTAGTCCTTATAATCACCAGATGATTCCAAAGTAAAACAAGGTTTGAAACCTTCAAACACGATCACGATCACGATCTTCCCGTTAATCATCTATTTGCTAGAGCGGGCACCAGTAATATCTCGATATGTCCTGTCTCATGCCAGTAGAGCAAAGGGCATCGGCTTGCTACAGGAACATAAAGAGCCTCAAACCATTATATTAGGTCATGGGAATGACCTAATATAATTGTTACTGGCATTTGGCATGTCAAATACAACACGAGCAGCTTGCTAGGCTTGCCGTCGCGGAAGGCATATTATTTAAACACCTCCAAATAAAACATTTATTGATGAACCGCGCGGCCGCTTGCGTGCGGCGCTGTGATGGGCTGGTCGGCTGGGTGGAGTTCTGAAGAGAGGGAAGTCCGGATGTGGAAAATGGCGGCACCCATGGAGTGGGTGGGGGGGTCGTCTGGCTTGTTGTGAGGTTCTGCCGGGGGTGGTGGGCCAAGGCTAGAGCCCACCATGCCTCCCGACTGCCTCATGAGCGGCTGGGCACAGGGAGAGCAAGGAACCGCTCTGCCCCGTGTCTGAGTCTCTGGACCAGCTACCTGGGCTGGATTGAGGAAGAGAGACTCAGACACGGGGCAGAGCGGTTCCTTCTCTCCCTGTGCCCAGCCGCTCATGAGGCAGTCGGGAGGCATGGAGCCAGCCTTGGCCCACCACCCGCAGAACCTCACAACCAGCCAGACGACCCCCACCCACTCCATGGGTGCCGCCATTTTCCACATCCGACTTCCTCAGAACTCCACCCAGCCGACCAGCCCATCACAGCCCGGATCATCGACACCCACCCTGCAGCAATCTCTTCCTCAATCCAGCCCAGGTATGCTGGTCCAGAGACTCAGACACGGGGCAGAGCGGTTCCCTTGCTCTCCCTGTGCCCAGCCGTTCATGAGGCAGTCGGGAGGCATGGTGGGCTCTAGCCTTGGCCCACCACCCCGGCAGAACCTCACAACCAGCCAGACGACCCCCCCACCCACTCCATGGGTGCCGCCATTTTCCACATCCGGACTTCCCTCTCTTCAGAACTCCACCCAGCCGACCAGCCCATCACAGCCCGGATCATCGACACCCACCCTGCAGCAATCTCTTCCTCAGCAATCTCTTCAAACACATTAGAGGCAAATAAACTGAGGATGCCCTCAAGTGAAGGCCATAAATCAAGAGCAAGAACAACACAGAGAACCACACACAGTCGTCAGGAAAGCAGGAAACCCAGGGAGCAGCTCAAGGTGCTGGGCTCAACCCTGGGACGCCACAGAAAGAAACAAGGGCACAAAGACACCATGAAAAATAGGCTGGAACATTCGCAGGAAATGAAAGCTAGCAGGAGGTGTGGCTCAGGGTTCAGGTGCATGTCTGAACATGTAAGGACCTGGGTTTGATCTCCAGACCTACAGAGAAGGAGAAAGAAGGGAAAGGAAGGGAGAAGAGGGAGGGGAGGGGGAGGGTAAAAAAGAAGGGTCAAGTAGGGGTAACGGGAAGGAGAAGGGAAAGGGTGAGGGAAGGGATAAAGGAAGGGGAAGGGAAGAGGGGGAGGAATTCCATAGGATTCACTTCTTCATTTCTGGTTATTTATCCAAAGAATAGGAATACATTGATTCAAAGAGATAAGCATGGTTTTATTCACAATAGTTAAGAGCATAGCTAAGTATTCAACAATGAATGAATGGATAAAGAAGATGTGGTTTGTTGAGCTCCCATTTGACCCAGCAGTACCACTCCTAGAAATATACCATGGGAGCCCAAAAGCACACAGCAGAAACATCATCTGCACTTCTATATTCACTGCAGCACTATTCACAATAGCCAAAATCTGGAAACAACTTGAGTGCCTGAGAACAGAAGACTGTATAAAGAAACTGTGGTACATCTACACTATGGAATACTATGCAGCTACTAGGAAAAAATATCACTGTATCACTGTATCATTGTATTCCCGTTCATCATTGATTGGCTTGAGCGGGCACCATATGTCCTGTCTCATGCTAGTAGAGCCCAAGGGCATCTGCTTGCTCCAGGAACATAAAGAGCCTTAAACCATTCCATCAGGTCATGGGAATGAGGTGTAAAATTGTTACTGGTATTTGGCATATCAAATATGACATGGGTAGCTTGCCAGGCTCTGCCGTGCAGGTAGCATACTCTTGTAGTCATCTCTAAATCCAGCATTTATTGATGAACCGCACAGCCGCAAGCAGCCACTTGAGCTGGACTGTCATAGGCTGGTCTGCTGGGTGGAGTTCTGACGAGAGGGAAGTCCGGATGTGGGAAATGGAGGCCCTCATGGAGTGGGGGGTCGTCTGGCTTGTTGCAAGGCTCTGCTGGGGTGGCGGGCCAGGGCTAGAACCCACCATCCCTCCTGGGCGCCTAGGAAAAATAAAGTCATAAAATTTGTCTACAAATGCATGACATGGAGATTATCATGCTGAGTGAAATTAGGAGAGGAACAAATATAGTATGACTGCATTTATTTGTGGGATATAAAAAATTATGAGAGAAATATCCAAGGTCAGGCAAAACAGAATCCAGGAGGACCTGTCAAGGGTTGGAATCTACCACAAGTGTGTGGGGGGTGCAGAGGTTAGATAAGATAGAGATGGGATCAGTCTGCCAATAATAGTTAGAAATTGTAATGCTAGACTAGAACTGAGGATTGAAAATAGATAAAGGGATATGCATGATAAACCCTCAGTGTATGTATTACAAACCACAATGCACAAATGGGGGGGAGAGAGAGAGAGAGAAGAAAAGTGCCTGGCAGGGGTGGGGTGGGGGAGTTTGGGGGACACTGGTGTTGGGAAATGTGCTCTGGTGGAGGGATGGGTGCTGGAACACTGTATGACTGAAACCCAATCATGAATGGTGACATAATAAATTTTTTAATAAAGAAGATGTGGCTTACAAACATCATGAAATATGCAATAAAATGAAAGGAAATTGTGTCACTTGCAGCAACATGGATGAACCTAACTGGCATTTAGCTAAGTGAATAAGGAAGACAAACACTGTACAGTTTCAATCAATTGGAAGAAGCACACCAATGGATATATAAATCAAAGCCAGATCGCAGACTACAAAAAGAGAGTGATTAGCAGAAGGAAAACATGAAGAATCAGGTAATGAGAGGTCAACTTTGGTGTGGAACATCTGCGATCCACATACATTTTGATTTAAAATGCTATATACCTGAAACCATATCACATCATGAAACAATGGAAAACCAGCAGGACAGTTCTACTGTTCAAGAAGGGAGACATCCACGGCATTGGCAACTAATGTTGCCTGAAACATTAGTTTTTAAAAGAAGGAAAGAATGGGTGGGTGTAGGCAGCACAGGGCAGGGGGCCAGCGCATACTTCTGCTGCTGACTGCCACTTCTTCAAGGGCTCTCGGCACCTTCACAGAGGCCTTCAATGGCCACCCTGACTGCAGACTGGGAGGGGGGCAGGGCAGCAGAGAAACAGGCTTGCAGTGAGGGAATGCAAGCCCTTGGGAGGCAGGGGGAGTCTGAATGCAGTGGTTAATTTCTTAATTCTCATCACAATTTGGTTCACAGGACTCTCCTGGAATGTCTTTATCCATCAACGATAGTTTGGGAAGATGATAAATTAATATTGTTTAAATGAAGGCCTGGCTGAGATGTTTAAATGGCATCTTCTTCTTTGCTGGATCTAAAAAGCACCCAAGTCTATAAAGAAGACAAATGGCAAACAAAACCTCCTATCTCTTTATAGATTCCAGGATGAGTATCATTCACTCACCATTCTGCTGAGAAAAGGGGGAAATTCATCTCATCTGACTTTGTATAGGACAACAGCCCACACCACAATGAGGCCTTCCGATGCTGTGAAATTGTGCTGAATAGCTGGAGAGTGCAGCCGCCTGGCCCCGGGCATGTTTATTAGTCCTTTGTGTGTTGCAGTCCGGCCAGCCCTAGTCTGGTTCTAAACTAGGGAGGGAAAAAGAAACCAACAAATTTGTTGCTATGAAACTTCCCAAATGGGGGATCGAATAATAATGTTTGGAATCTAATGCCCTTGCTAGGGCTATTCTTGTCTGGGTCCACCCCTGCTCTATACTGAACAAGGTCTCTAGTCAACCAATCGTCATCAGTGTATGGGTGGCCTCAGCCCCTTTCCAGGGCCCCCTTCCAGGCCCTGGAAATCAGTGGATAAGGGGGCGGGGCACAATGGCCATTCTCAAGCACCTTTGGGATGAGTGCCAGTTTGTGAGTCAAAGGTCACTGCTGTTTGCCCCCAGTTCCCTTGTGAAATGCACTTCGCTGAGGGTCTAAGACTGGCCCCCTTAGAAGCCTGGAGACCAGGGTTTAGGGGTCAAAGTGGTTCTGTAAGAGAACTACCTCCTTAAATGTCTGACCCTGAAGGGTCGGGCTTGGGGCGAGTGGAGATGGGGGGGACATAAGAACCCACAGGGGGTGGTAGAGGGCTCATGCTTGAAGATCTCAAGGGCATGAACCCTCCTGTTGGCATCTGAACCCCTAAAGTTAGTTCCCACCAATATCTTAGAATTTCTCTTGTGGTAGGAAACACTGGGAGGAGAGGGTTGAGTTTAAGTTCCCACAGGCCCTAAAAGGTGCCGATTGGCACAACAGAAGTGAGAAAGAGCTGAAGCTTCCAAGTCCCCTTCTCCCTCATGAAGCAGAGAGCAGATCTTTTTAAGCAGATTCTTTTAAGATTAAAAAAAGAAAGTTTATTTAAGCAATAGGATCATCACAGGGACAGAAGAATAGATCTCTACTCAGAGGAGTAAAAAAACTGTCTCTTTATTTAAGATTATACAATCTTAAACAACTGTTTTTCACTAGAGTGCTTTTTACTAGAGTGAGGCCTTCCCCCAGTCCTGCCCTGGGGAGGCACCCTGAAGTAGGTAGCCACCAATCATGAAGTTGGGCACTCCAGGCAAAGCTTTTCCTTAAACGGTGGCAGGATCTTTGAAGCATGTCACTAAACAAGACTCATCCCCTTTCCACCGGACGTCTGCGGGACAGCCATGTGGTTGTTCTTTTGAGCAGAACCCATCTGACTTTTCTCTTTCTCTGGGAGTTCTCTCTCCATGGCTGGGGACAATTGCTGCCCGCAATTGGAAGGGAAGACGCAACCTCCTAGGCTGGGCACAGAGTTGGAAATAGCAACGACAGTACTGCACCCTGTCACCTGCGAATGCTCCTCACACAAACAGACCCAGTGAGCCTGGGTTCCACCCCTCCCCCACACTGCTTTAACCTGAGTGGTGGAGTGATATCCCGGTCCTGACCCTTGGCTTCTTGACCCGTGTTTCTTCCACAGCAAAGGAGGAGAGGAACGAGAAGCAAACATCAAGTAACAGGGACTTGGTTCCTTGTAGCTTCCCGAGGGCTTCGCCAACTCCTGCTCTGACAGCAGAAACTGGTATAAGAAGAAATGAACCCTCCAGAGTCTAAAATTACTATTCACAGGTAGGAATCCATATACCTAGAAATCTACATGCAACCAGTTATTTAAAAAATAGTGACTTTAATTTCTTCTGTTAAAAAAAAAATTAAAAGCTAAGTTTGGAGACAGAACTCAGTGGGCTGGTCACATGCTTTGCACGCAAGAAGCCAGGGTTTGGGCTGGCCCTGAGCACAGACAGAACCGAAGCAGCAGCCCACCACCGAGTGTGACCCAAAAACAGAAAGAGAAAGATAATAAACACATAGGCACAGGAGAATTGGGCACGTTCCAGTTACTTTCTCTGAACCCCAAACCTTTGGGTCAGTCCAGGTCAATCCTTCCTACAGCCATGGGTGGTTCAGCGGCTCTGCATGGATCACTTATTCCCCACTCAAAGTCTCCTAGGGGACCCGCACCAGACCATTGTTTGTTTTTCATGGAAATAGTGTAGCCACCTCTATACTTTGATTTCTCTTTGCCTCTGCCAGAGGTAGCTTACACAGATCTTGAGGGAGAATTTGCTTGTATCTTTGGAGCCATCCTACACAAACCAACTGGTTTGGAATTAATGAGATTTCACATAAAAGAGACAGAATGGTGTCCTGAGGTGTTTCTTGCTGCCTTCCTTCCTTCCTTCCTTCCTTCCTTCCTTCCTTCCTTCCTTCCTTCCTTCCTTCCTTCCTTCCTTCCTTCCTTCCTTCCTTCCTTCCTTCCTTCCTTCCTTCCTTCCTTCCTTCCTTCCTTCCTTCCTTCCTTCCTTCCTTCCTTCCTTCCTTCCTTCCTTCCTTCCTTCCTTCCTTCCTTCCGTCCGTCCGTCCTTCCTTCCTTCTGTCCTTCCGTCCTTGCATCTGTGGTGCTCAGCGCATTCTCCTTAACCAGATCAGCCATGTGCAAGGCAAGCTTCCACCTGCTGCCCTATCACCAATGTCCTGTTATTCTTTGTTCTGTTTGGATAAAACTTCGTCATTGACAGGGCCAGTTTCAGGGGCCCCACAAACAAAAGGACACGTGCTTGGTTTACGAGTGTTATTTGGGAATTCTTAGCATGAGAAACAAGGAGACCCGAATTTCCATACTGCAGTGGGTGCACAGATTATGCAATCGGCTCTGTACACAAGTGCCCAACATCTGGTGGATTTCCTGTCAAGAAGACGATACTTCAGTTTCAAGCATGGCCATGGAGTTTTCCTCGACTGCTGCTCATTCTCTGGACAAAAGCCTGGTGTGGGTCTCCTTGCAGAAGGCCTATACCGTCCTGCCCCACAGGGACCCATCTATGCGGGGGTCTCCCTTGCAGAAGGCCTATACAGTTCTGCCCACAGGGACCCATCTATGCTGGCCGGTGGCCCAGGAGCCCTCAGATATAAACATTTACTTAGGAAGTCATGCTCAAAACACATTCTGGATCTAGACCCCAAGTTTTTTTTTAAACATATTTTATTATACCACCATGAGATAAACAATTTAGACCCCAAGTTTTGAACCCAGAAAGCAACCCAAGTTCCCAGAATTCCAAAAGGCTAATGTGGAGTAGGGGCTCCCACTTCTCCCCTGAAATGTCACCAAATTCTCTGGCATTTCACCAACTCCCTGAGTCATCTGACCACTGCTTTGTTTTTGTTTGGGAGAAAACAAACAGTTGAAAGTTAAAACATTAGTGCCTGCTTCAGTGAATGGAAATAGTTCTCCTGCCTCCCTTTAAGTTGTTTGCCCTGTGAAGTAAAGCTATTTGCAGGTGGATTAAATGTTCTCCTGTGACACTGCTCCTGAAGCTCCAACTTCTCTGTGACTGTGATTGTGACTGTCTGTGTGAGTGTTGGAGGCCAGGGGGGGGCGGGAAGGGCTCCACACACATCCAAAGAAATACATCTGCAGGGTTTTGGTGAAAGAGAGTCCTTTTGTGCAGATGGTGAGCCTGGTGAACATGACCTCCCGCCCTGTGGTATGCAGCACACCTGTGTGGAAGCTGGGGGTGGCGGGGGGAGGGGCTGGCGCAGGCCAAGAGCCCTGCATGTTAGCAGGGATCACACCTTCTCCTTTCTTCTCCTTGGAGCCATTTCTCCATTGCCCTTTGTTTCAGCTTTTTACCTCCAAATACCAGAGAGGCTGGGGGTGGGGGCAGGCCAGAGAGGCAGGGAGGGAAAGAGGAGAGAGAGAGAGAGCAAGAGAGAGCAAAAGAGAGAGAGGGAGAGGGAGAAAGAGAGAGAGAGGGGGAGAGAGAGCGAGCAAAAGAGAGGGAGCAACCAAGAGAGAGGGAGGGAGAGAGAGGGAGAGAGCAAGCGAAAAGAGAGAGGGAGAGAGAGGAAGAGAGTGAGAGAGAGTGAAAGGGAGAGAGAGTGAGAGAAAGGGAGAGAGAGAGTGAGAGAAAGGGAAAGAGCACAGGTAATAAAGGGCTTGGAAGGAGGCTGGCACCCCATAGCCCTGCCCCTCCCTACCTTTACAGGCCTTCCTGTGAGCAATAGGTTTGCCCAGGTCCCGGTAGTAGCCCTCTTTGCAGTAGTGGCAGTGGCGGCCAGCAGTGTTGTGGCGGCAGTTGAGGCAGACGCCCCCACTCTTGCGCCCAGACAGTTTAGTAGAGCTCCATGTTGAAACGGCAGCGCCTGGCATGCAGGTTGCAGTTACAGGCTGTGGGGAAGCAGAGAGAGGAATTAGGGAGAGGAGCACCCGGGGCAGGTAAGAGACCCATCATTCCCCGCTCATCTAGGGGGACCATCTCTCCCTGGGGACTTCACTGAGCTCTTAGCACCTAGCTAACAGTACCAAAGTTGTGCCATATGTTTACCCCACCCCTCACAACAAGCCTCTATCTCAGGCTGGGATCTCCTGGCACCCAAATTTTTCTTGTTCTGGGCTGAATTGTCTCACTTTCCTTCCGTAGGATAAAGCCCTAAATACGTCAGACTGCCACTGTGTGAAGACAGGACCTTAAAAGACACAACTAGTCGATACAAGCCTAGTTATGGGCTCAACCCTTTGACTGGCATCCTTACAGGAAGAGGCCAATGGACACGGAGACACCGGGGCAGCTGTGGGAGAGGAGAGACGTCGTGAAGACACAGCCCCAGAATGGCAAGTTCATAGCTGCTGGGTACCAGGTGTATGGCACTTAGTGAAGTTGGTGCTGAGTCATACATGTCTCCCGGGGAATTCCTCGCTATATTCCCAACACTCCACAGACTCCTACCAAACTGTATCCTCCTTCTTCCACTCATCCTCCTGTCAACATGGATGGCCTCCCCTTCTGGGCAGCCATCCTGGAGGCTCTGACGAGTGCCCTCAGCCTCTGGCTATTCCTGCCGGTCCCACAGAAAGGGGTTTCACCCCTTTCTGTGCCCCTCTGACCTCTCTTGGGTCAGCCCCGTACACCCTTTTCAGGTGGTCATGACCACTTTGGTGATCTTGGCTTTCCAAGTCCTCTAGTTTGGGGTTTTCTAATTTGGGTTATTTCCGGCTCCTGTTTTGGGGTTTCCTCTTGTGCCCAGAAGTACCTCCATGACCTCAAAATCCACACACCCTTCTCTATTCCTTCAGGTCTCTGTAACCTGGGCTGAGCTGGCCACGGTGTCCTCAGCTCTGAGACCAGAGCAGGTTTTCTTACTACCATTCCAAGGATTCCTTTCACATATCTAAAATCCCTTAGGGGTGTCCCTCTCATAAACCTAAATAATTAGCAGAGAATCATGAATAAGAGGGTCTAACTTCCCCTCTCACTGGGGCTTTGTCCACTCTCACTCTCATAGTTAGCCATATCCATTTTAAAAATTATTTTCTCAAGCAAATTAGGTCGGAGGATTTTCACCTCTCCCTTGGAGACCTTGCATATGCCACTTCTCTTTCTGGCTTCTCCCAAGTCCCTCCTCATCTGCATGCATCCTTCTTCTCCACGTAGCCCCTGGTTTCAATGTAACTCCCAGGTCCGTCTCCTGCCAGTCTGGCTTCAACTTCTGCGCCCACGTGGCCCCCCTGAAGTCCTCCATATGTTTCCATCATCCTGATGGAAAGGATCATCCACCTTGCTTCAGCTCCTGAGCTCCCAGCTCCTGAGGCAGCCCACGTGGCCCCCATGAAGGCCCCCTCATTCCTTCCGCCATCCTGACCTCCACCTTCAGGCTTCTAGCTCCAGGATAACTACGGCTTACATCTGGCCTAACCATGCTCACTCTACGACACAGTTTTTTGTGCTAAATTTGTTTTAAATCACATTTTATGTCATTTCTAAAGAAATACATGCTTAATCCCAGACACTTGAAAAACAAAAGCAGAAAGGAAAAAAAATGCACTCAGATGCCCCCAGTCACTATTAACAGCAGGGTCCTTCCTTACAAGCTTTGAATGGAATTTACTCAGCTGTGGAACAATTGAGTCCCCGCCTACAAACATGGGTCCCCAATGCACACCTCGTGTCTAATTTGCCTAAAGATGACTTTTTTAATTAAACATTTTATTATACCACCGTGAGATATACAATTACAACGTTGCTCATGTTTAGAGGTTTCAGTCATATAGTGTTCCAGCACCCCACCCTCCACCAGTGCCCATTTCCCACCACCAATGTCCCCAATTCCCTCCCCTCTCCCATAGCCTGCCTAAATGGCAGGTTCTTTATAAAGATGACTTTTTTTTTAACTGATTAAGATTCTGTGATTTACACTATTCTTGACAATGGTTTCTTGTGCACATAATTCCGACACCACACCCATCACCAGTGTACACCCCTCTCTCCTCCAAAGATCCAATATCTCTCCCTGTATAATCCCCCAAACTCAATTGTGTGGACCATTTATTTTATGCCGCATAATGTTCTTCAGCTGTGAGAGGCTGCTGAATCTTCCACCACAGGGCCGGGCAATAGCAGGGCCGCCCAGGGCAGAGCAGGTAGGATACTGACAGCTTCTCACTATTGTAACAGCAGAATGGTAAACACATTTCATCAGTACACTTGTATCTAAGCCTAAATACATTTCTCACAAACTAATACCTGGGTCATTTTTAATATACACCTTTTTAACTAGGGATCCAAACTGTCAAATTGCCCTGAAGAAAAGCTTAGCTAAGATCTAAGGAGCCCATTGTTCCCATAGATGTGTGAGCACAAATACAGATATATTTCACCAGGACCATAAAGATAACAGAACATGCATTTTCTATTTCCTTTTGAAAAATCTTTTCCAGTTCTCTTCGAAAGCATATGTGCGTGTGTGTGCACACACACACACACACACACACACACACTCTCACTCACTCACTCACTCACACACACATCTTTGATTACCAGTAAGGCTGAATATTTTGCTACATGCTTATTTTTATATTTAGATTTCTTGAATATATAAGTATGTTTTTATTTCTACAAAATCTAGTACTCTTACATATAGAAGATTATTTTTTAAAAATCTATATTTTCTACCATGTAAGCAGTTTTCTTTTACCAGTTTCCTAATCATGTATTACTTTTGTGCTTTCTTTTTTAATCTGTATGTTTTCTCTTTGACTCTTTGATTCTGCACACTGTTTAAGATGTTTTTGCTCAAATGCCCCTTCTAATTGTGATTGGAATGTGTTCCCATCTGCAGTACAGCTCAATGACACAGCTCAGTCACAGAGTGGTACAGCACATGATTTAAATGTGTAAAGTCCTGGGTTTGATTCCCAGCACCAAAAGCAAATTATACATCTATAAGTCACAAAATCACAAAATTTAAAACTTATGAGCTGAAATCGATGAGGGCATTGTAAAAAGAAGCAAAAGAAAAAATATATACTAAGTTCACACCCAGATTCTGGAAATTTCTGGAAGCATACTGAGGTCAGGGAAAAGAATGATTCTGGAAACCCTCATCAACTGTTGGTGGAAATGTTGTTTGGTTCAGCCTTTATGGAAAGCAACATGGACCTATTTTAAAAATAAGAAGAGAACTATCATATGATCCAGCAATACTACTCTTGGCATCTATCACCTAAACTCAAAAAACATTAACCAAAAGGAGATATGCAGGCCTATGTTCTTCTCTGCACTTAGTACAACAGCCAAGATTTAGAAACAACCCAAACACCAAATTACAGACAAATTGATCAAGAAGTTGTAGGAGAGAGGAGAGGGAAAAAGGGAGAGAGAGACAGACAGACTGACAGATCGAGACAGAGAGACAGAGGCAGAGAGAGACAGAGAGAGAGGCACAGAGAAAGACACAGAGCAACACAGACAGCGACACACAGAGAAAGACTACGCAACTCTAAGGACAAAATCATGAATTCTGTATCAACATGGATGGGACTAGAGGATACGCTGAGTGATGTCAGCCAGAAGAAAGGGACAGACACAGAATGATGCCTCTCACACGTGTGACATGAAGATACACAGCACGACAGCAGTAAAGGTCCAAAAGCAACATAATGGGGGAACTGATCCACACAATTGAGTTCAGAGGACTTGGGAGGGAAGGGTCTTGAAGTTCCTAAGAGAGGGAGAAGTACACTGGTAACCGGTGTGGTGTTGGAATTATGTGTATGAGAAACATTCATACCATTGTAAAACCACAGACCTAAGTAAAAATAAACATTTAAAAATTGTTTCCTCAATGTGTAAACCTAACTTTTATAATATGTCACCTTAGTATGTGAACTAAAGTTGACCTAAATCATGTGGCCCTCATGAGAAAACCTATTATTGATAAAATAAAGAGTACTGAGACTTTCAATGCTCAGTTCCAGCCTAGCACCAAGATTTCCATCGCATGATGATTCAATAAAATAAAATTAAAAAAGGGAAAAAGAGTACTAAGACTTAAGAATATCATCATAAACAACTTTTTTTTTTTTTTTGCTTTTTTTGGGTCATACCCAGCAATGCTCAGGGTTTACTTCTGGCTCTGCACTCATGAATTACTCCTGGCGGTGCTCAGGGGACCATATGGGATGCCGGGATTGAACCCGGGTCAGCTCTGTACAAGGCAAACACCCTACCCACTGGACTATTGCTCCGGCCCCATAAACAATTTTTGTATCAGAGAAAACCTCTCTTACAGCAAGAGGAAAACTAAAAGAATTGTGTCCAGTGAAGTCAAACCCTCCTACAATGAGAAATGCCTCTCCTTGACACCCAGGTCCCTTATCAAAGGATGGAAACACCTGGTTTGCCTCATTTACTTTAGAACTTACAGGCAATTAAAATTTCCACACATGTATTAGTAAATTTGGTCTCCCCCCCATTAAAAAAATTAATGAATCCCTTACCAAGTGCCTTGTCAGCACCACCCACTGCCCCCACGGGATACCATGACATATACACTGAGTCCCTGGGTGTAGTTGGCCAGACACGGTGGATGGGACCACTCAGCGAAGTTAAATAACCATCTCAGGACCACCCAGCAGGCAACAAGAGGTCCAGAACTGGAACCCCAGGTGGAGAACTGGTTCCCGGTCAAGTGCACCAGGGAAATTTCAGGTTCCTTTCACGAGAAGAGGCCAGACCTGGTCAGCTGCCCAGGTCTGGTTCTTCTCCACTAGCACAGAAGGTAGAGGACAAGCCACCGCTGAAGTGGAATCCGGAGTTGTGGATTCACCTGGGCCTTGCTTCTTTCATGACCCTCTAGTGTCAAGAAAGGCTTCGAGTAGCATCTTACTCTACTCTTGAAGGCAAAGCATGTCTTTTGTTCTCTTTTGTTCTCCTCCAAAAGACAGTTTCCATGACTTCCTATCCTGCCAATCGGGCCGCAGCAGCCTCTGACCCCCTTCTCAGAGGTCAGTCCCTTTTTTCCACACCCCAAGGGGAATCTTGGACTGGAATTTCTCTTTCTATACGCACCTTACTCCAACCTTCCCAAACAACTGGCCACACAAAAGAAGGCTCAGAGGCAGAACATCAAAAGATCGGGCTCCCCTTCCTCCCCTCCTCTTGGAGCTGTCAGAGGACATCAAGTGGCAATTGCTCATGCTTCTGAAAAGTGTTTTATGGCTTGTTTTCTTTTTTCTTTCCTTTTATTTTCTCTGTACAAATGCAAAAATGCATTAAGCAAAGCAGTTAATATCTGGATCACTCGGCTGATGTCACCCTGTCCCCAGCCCCTTCCTTGGGAGACACCTTAATCCCTGTCCCCAACCCCTTCCTTGGAGAGACACCTTAATCCCTCACGCCTTCCTGTTTATCTCCTACTTCTCTCCAAGGCAAAAATATTATTTTTTTTTTAAAGTATTAGTTTCATTATCAGATTTCGAGACGGGAAGGAAAGGGCAGCTTTGTGAGAATGGGAAAGAGGTCAGTCCAGAAAAGAAGGGGGGGAGGGGGAGGTGGAGCAGCTTTTGAGTCTAGGGTCAGGGAGTTCCCTGCAACGGCCCCCCCAACCACCAGGCCACCCTGAGAAAGGTGGTCTGGTCTCCACCCCAAGCTCTGTATCTCCTTCAGCTCTCATGTGAGGATAACCAAAAAACTTTATAGGTGGTTTCAGTTTAGATCCAGGGGCACAGACATGAGGCAGGAGGCATGAGAAAGCAACTACCCTCACCCCCTACTTCCCAGCCAGAAACTGGACAGGATGAGGGAACCTTTACCTTTCCCATCAACAACACCTGCCACCACAATTCCTTAAGCATTTCCAAACTCTCCCACCAACCTGGATTGTCCAACCCCTCCCTCACCACATGCAGATGAGTTCAATTCAATATACATTTATAGCACTCCAGTAATGTGCAAGGCCCTGTGCTACCACGGGTGAGGGTCAGAGATTGGTGGTGTGGTGTGCTCTAACCTGTCCAAGGCTTCCCATCTGATGTAGGAGGTATAGACAAGGACTCTCCATAGCAAGTGCTTGGATAAAGAGGAATAAATGCCATCTTCAGCTTTATTGGGTCCTTAAGGTCAGGGATAGAGTTTGCCTCTGTATCTTCCTACCCAAAAGAAACCTCAATACATTTAGTTATACAAATTACAGGAGAAAAAGGATGAAAATGAACAAGCAAGAAATGATATAGATGGATGGATGAATGGATGACAGACGAATAGACAGGATGATGAGTGGGTGGGTGGGTGAACAGATGAAGGAATGAGCAGGTGGGTTTAGGCACAGATGGGGGAGGTACACAGGTGGGGGTGGGTAGCTAGGGAGCAAGATAGGACAAATGGAGATTGTGTGGTCTGCTTGGACCATACCCCAACAAGGTCTTATCTTGTGACTTTTAACACTGTTGCTTCTTTTTAATGTTGCTTGAAACAGCTTACTGATTTAGTTACCTGCTCAAGCAGACTACAGTGACTTAAGGGAAAGAATCCTCTTTGAAGCTGACACTGATGATGGGATCAGTGTTGGAATACTATATACCTAAAGTTCAACTATCAATAACTTTGTAAATCACAGTTCTTCAATAATTTTTAAAAGAAGTATTTTAAAAAGAACCTTTCATCATAGACACCCTGGACTGCTCCTGGACCCTGGGGACATCGGGACTAAATTTGTATACATTGATGTGATGAGTTTACCAAATACAGGTGTTGGTTCTTGTAGGGCCCTGATGAACAAGCCCTCAGTCTCCCAGAGATATCACAGACCAGAGAAACTCCAGCATTGTCTCAGGGATGAACTTTTGGTTTCGCCAAACTTCACACAGCTCAAGAGCACTCAGTGGAGCCAGAAGATCCTCTGTCCCCTTTGGGAAGGGTCTGTAATCAGCCCAGGGCTCTCTTCTGCCCCACAACACATGGGACCTCTCCAAACACTCTTTCCTCTCCTCCCGGGACTATTTATTGAGACCCTGTGATTTATAAAGTTATTGATAATATAATGGTTTCAGGCATTCATTGTTCAACACCTAGCCTCCCTCCGATGCCCTCTTCCCTCCACTGATATCCTCAGGTTCACTCCCCATCCCGGCCTGCCCCTTGGCAGGCATATAACAAATTTCTTTTATATTACTTGGAGCAATAAAACTTAAAGGAATGGCAAATAGAATTATCAGAAAATAAGCCAATAAGGCCCATCTCCCACAGCTGTGCCATGTCAACGGGCCACAGGCACTACTTCCAATCCTGACTAAGTCTTCCAGGAGATGCAAGCCAAGCAAGTAAAGTGTATGGAATCAACATCCCCACAGGTGAAAACTCCAGGGCACCCTCAGGAGGTTGCCCAGCTGATGCCCTGGCAGCCACACCCATACCCTACTACTGTTGCCACACCAAGGGCTCAACTTCACAAATATTCGCTTCACAAATATTCTTTGCAGGAATACCAAACTGAAAAATAATTTCTGGTACCTGGTGCCCAGACTGAGGATTCTCGTTTTGCTAGCTCAGTCAACACTCTGTACTTTTGGAAGCCCTGGCAACCAGAGCCACTGCTATGTCCACTTACTGACCCAGACCACAGATCCTGACGTCTCCGGACCATGTGGCCACATACAAAGACACAAGACACTTCCTATTTCCTCAATACTGAAGGAGAAATATGGTAATAGCACACCAATCAGACAGGAAAGTAAGAAGAAGCTCACAAACAAAACCCCAGATGACTCAACTAACAACAAACAGCTTAATAAATTCTTAGACAAGGACTTAACAACCCTGAAATCAGATATAACAATTTTCACATAAATTTTATAATTTTTATAAAATTATAAACAAATTATAAAATTATAATTTTTTCTAAGTATAAATAATTTTATACTTATTGATTTTAATGAGCTCCTCTGCCACTCCAGAAGAGTTCCAGAACCATTCACTCCAGATCTACAGCTGCGCTGCTCGGCCGGCCCCACTTGGAAGCAATCCATGGAGCTGACCTCCCAGTAAGGGGCTCGGCCAGCTTCTGGCCGAGTCCAATATTGCTCCAAGGGTTTGCTCACACGTGCGGGGGAGAGACCTCGCTGGCTGGACTCAGAGAGGAGATTTGGGCTCTGCCCTTTCCTCCACCTCCATGCCAACTTCCCGGAAGATAGACACACCCACGCCAGACACATAGCTCCTTGGCATGCGGCCGCAAAGCGGCCGTGTGACATTCTTAGATAATACTGATTTTAGGATAAGGTCCTTCCCAGGATCTTTCACATTTATACACTGTATACAGTTCTTTTTTTTTATATAAGTATTTTATTATACCACCATGAAATATACAATTACAAAGATGTTCATATTTGGGTCTTGGTCATACAGTGTTCCAGCACCCATCCCTCCACCAGTGCCCATCTCCCACCACCAATGTCCCTGGTTCCCTCCCCCCACCCCCATCCCGCCTCCATGGTAGGTTCTTTATTTCTTTCCCTTCTCTCTCTATCTCTTTCTCTTTTCTTTCCCTTTCAAATTGCGGATTACAGAACAACTGTATACAGTTTTTGACAGGTTCTAACTGATGCCCATCATCCCATTAACCTAGTGGAAAGCCAGAGCAACCCACATATCATGCGGTTGGTCATTCTCAACATTCAGACTCCATAGATCCTCAGAGCTCCATCCAAGCTTGAACCTGATCTTCTCCCTATTAGTTTAATCAGTAAATGCTTGAGATGAGAACTTTCTACTGATAGTATACCACCTACACGACAAAGCCTGGCAAGTTACCCGTGTTTTATTTGTTATGCCAAAAACTAGTAACAATTATGGACCTCAATTCCATAACCTGAAATATGGTTTGAGGCTCTTCCTGACCCCCCTGAACAAGCAGATGCCCTTGGGCTACACTTGCTTGCAACAGGACATACAGAAATGTTACTGGTGCCTGCTGGAGCAAATCGATGAACAATGGGAAGACAGTGATACAGTGATACAGTGATTTTAATACTTGAGCTTTGTTATCTGTCCAATTTTAATTCTAGAGTTGTATCAACAACTGTGGCATTTTTATACATTGAAATACATTTCAAGAAAAAATATATCAATGAAAGTCAACTATGATGATTAATTGCTGTATGTTTTTAACCATTCTTACCCTGAAAAAAGACAACTATATGCACCATTAGTGAGTACCATACTCAATGACACATGATGGGAGGCTTCTCTTGTCCATTAAATATGCTCTTTCAATGCTTCTTGCAGAACTGGCTTCAAGGCTATGAATTCCCCAAGTTGTCGCCTCTCCAGGCAGCTCCACATGGTCCCTCACATCTGAATGACATTCTAGCTGGACAGAGTATTCTAGGTGAGGTGTTCTTTGCTGAACTTTTGTATTACATCCTTTCATGTTCTGACTCATTAATCTCATTTGATAGCACTGCTATACAAGCTCCTTTTTTGATCTTGTTATTTTCAACAGTGTCTACAATATACCTTTGGATTTCATCATTTTGAATATAATGTACCTGCACGGCAGAGCCTGGCAAACTACCCGAATATAATGTATCTTGGGGTTTTCTTTTTTTTTTTTAACATTTTATTATACCACCGTGAGATATACAATTACAACGTTGTTCACGCTTGGGGTTTCGGTCACATGGTGTTCCAGCACCCCGCCCTCCACCAGTGCCCCTCAGCCACCACCCATGTCCCCAATTCCCTCCCCCTCCCACATCCCGCCTAAATGGCAGGTTCTTTATCTCCCTCTCCTCTCCTCTCTCTCTCTCCTCCTTCTCCCACACATTGTGGGTTGCACTACGATACACTTAGAAGCCATCATTTGCATTTTTTTGTCTGTATTTAATGCTCAGTTCTATGTTAGTATCAGAACTTTAGACATTTATTCACTCATGTTCCTTTCTCTATCTAAACCAACCTCTGACTCCCACACGCTTGTGGTAATTTCCACTTTTGGTAAGATCACCTAGTATATTTATGTCATGCAAATAAATGCAGTCATTCTATGTCTCTCTCTTTCCTTCTGACTAATTTCACTCAACATGATTCTTTCCATATCCATCCATTTATAGCAAAAATTTCATAACTTCATTTTTTCTGACAGCTGCATAGTATTCCATTGTGTAGATGTACCACAGTTTCTTTATCCAGTCATCAGTTCTCGGGCATACTGGTTGTTTCCAGGTTTTGGCTATTGTGAACAGTGCTGCTATGAAAATAAAAGTGCGGATTGTGTTTCTGCTGTGCGTTTTTGGCTTTCCAGGGTATATTCCCAGGAGCGGTATGGCTGGGTCAAAGGGGAGCTCAATTTCTAGTCTTTGGAGGAATGTCCATATTGTTTTCCAGAAAGGTTGTACAAGTCGACATTCCCACCAACAGTGTATGAGAGTCCCCTTTTCCATCTTGGGGTTTTCTTAATTGGTTCTATTTTCACTGGGACCCTTTGGACCTCTTGGATCTCCATCCCTATAACCTTCAACTCTGGGAAGTTCTTATTGATTATTTGACTATTGTTTCTTCATCACTTTTGCCTTCCTGTTCTTCAAGTGCCTCTGATGATTCTTATATTGTTCCTCCTGAACTCATCCCATAGTTCTCTGGTATGCTGTTCATTTCTTTTCAGACAATTTTCTGCATTTTTTGCTGTATTCTATCAGTTTTCTCCTCATGTTGAAGCTCCTTGATTGTCTGCTCAGGTGCTGTTACTTTGCTCTTTAGAGCTTCTATTGACTTTTTTTTTTTTTTTTTGGGCCACATCTGGCAATGCTCAGGGGTTACTCCAGGATCTGCACTCAGGAATTACTCCTGGCAGTGCTCAGGGGACCAAATGGGGTGCTGGGAATTGAACCCAGGTTGGCCATGTGCAAGGCGTGGTGGCCCTTCCTGCTGGACTATGACTACGGCCTCATTCTATTAGCTTTTTATACACCTACTATGTTCTTCATTTTTGTCAAAGTTTTTAGACTTCTGTGTGCTTTACTGATTACCTGTGCTATCGTTGCTTTGAACATCCCTCATCACAGTGTCACTAAGGACGCAGGGAGTCTAGTGGTGCTGTTTATGTCTCCAGTGAGTCTGTTTTTAACGCACTGAGCTTGATGAGCTTCTATGTATTTTCTCCACTAGGTTTCTAGAGCTCTTGTTGTGATGAGGGTGAGTTTTTGGAAGGTGCTGAGGGATTAGTTGGAGATTGCTCTTTATCTTCTCAGCCCAACCTCACAGAACGACAAGAAGAATAACTGTGAGCTGTGTGTAATTTGTTGACTAGCTCTGTCATGTGCTGCACACTTCATAAACTGTGATGTGGACACTTAATACGGTGCCGGTTGCTGTGGAGGTTGCTGGGACCCACCTAGTAAGAAGGCAACTCTGCCTCCCCACTCTGAAATAGGCCCAGTGATGTCAGTTAAAGACAAGCCTCACCTGAGATGGTGATGAGAAGCTCAGCAGGACCATTCTTTAAGAAGGCTGTCCCATGTTACTTTAGCAGTATAATGAGGTATTTTTGGAGATCTATATCTGCAGGTGAATTGTTTAGCATTGTCTTTGGTGGAAATATGCAGCAAAACCAGGCTGGAGGCGTTGTATTCAAAATTCCAACTAGTCCCCAACTCCAGACTGCCTGTGCACCAGGTAAGTGAAGCCATTTCCAAGTATCGGGGTCACAGGGGCACGCTTGCAGCATGAATGTCACTTGCAAATTTGGGATAAACATTGCTTCCATCACCAACTTATTTGCTAATTTTCTCTATGTCTCTAGATAAGAACCAAAAAAAAAAAACTATCTAGGACATACAAGGTGCTGACAGTATCTGAGGGGTAAAGGGTGGAAAAAAGGATGAAAACAATGGTTCTCAACTGTTGGAGTATAGGCCCTGTTCAAGGTTGCCCAGAGCCTCTGCATCTTGCCTGGAGCTATTTCCTGCAGGTCACATTGGAGATGGGAGCAGAAAAACAGTTTGGATCTATGACTCTCTATGTGGCAGAGAATTTTACATGCATTCTATGCTAGCTGTTTAAAGTATTTCCTCTTTCACAGATCACCCTGTGAGACTGAACAACTCTACCAGAGTTTGCCCGGCTGGCTACATTGGATCTTCTTTTTAAATAATGTAGCCATAATTAAATCAGAGAGAAATGCTGTTTGCCTCCTGGCAAGCAAGCATGACTCTCAGTAATTCTAAAGGCTAGTACCCAGAAAACCCTGAAGTAAAGATAAGGATCTTGTGGAAGTTTGGAGATATATATACCGGACTGTAGAATATTCATGGTGCAGATACATGCCTTTTGTATTGATCCGGAGATACATTTCATCTTAGATGCCCTTCCCCCATATCTGCTATTGCCTACAGGGAGACTTGTGAGACAGATCTTGGCTAGGGTGAATTAACATTTGAATGGCCTAGGCCAGGTGATCTCACTAAGCTAAATGTGTTAGAATTGGCCCTGATTGAGACCCCCTTCTTGTAGCTGGTAGGGGCAACAGGGATATAAAAGAAGTTTCTTTCCTTTCCCTCTCTCTGCTGGCTCAGCTCTCTGCCTGTTTGGATTCCTTTCTGCCTGCTTTCTGTTTGGGGCAAGCACATGGTTCAGGGTCCAGCAGCCATCTTGGCTTGAGGATTTTAACCCAAACACATGGTGGGGGCCCAGCAAGGAATTGAAAGTTTGGGAGTCTTCTGATATTGGATTGTAATGCCAGAATTTGTGTCACTAAAAGACTTTTGGAAGATGTGATAGATCCATCAGGGCATCGGAGGGCCAGTCATCTTGGTCTTATAGTTGGCGAAGGACAGGCGGGCAGTGCAAATGCTTTTCCCGGCTTCTGCTGCATCTTCCAGTATTTCTGCTCTTCTGTCTTTGAGGTCTTCTTTTATCGCTTCTCTGCACCGTTTAGCAAGCTCGGACATTAGCATTTGGTCTCCTGAGGCTCGCGTCTTGCCACGTTGGCGAATGAGCTCAAGAGTTTCTGAAGACAAGCGTCCTTTTTGTGTCTTTTTTCTCTCTTAGCATTCGTCGCACAATCATGGAGGTGCTGAACCAGTCGGTTGTATTCTTCATCGATGTCATCAATGATGGTATCTTCCCATGTTGCAGCAATGGTGCCAAAGAGTTCCCAGTTGGTGGTCATTCTGGGAGTTCTCTTCTTAAACTTTGCAGCCTTTTCTCCCCATTGTGGGAAGTAGAATTTTTGCACGAAGGAGACGGTGGTCCGATCCTATTTGGAATTTGGGGATGACAGCTACATCGGTCAGACAAAACCGTCAATTGAAGATGATGTGGTCAATTTCATTGTGGAACTGTCCACCAGGAGATTCCCATGTCCAACGTTTCGCTTCATCCTTCTGAAACTGTGAGTTGCCATGAATGGTCTTGGTGGACATGATGAACTCAGATAGTCTCTCACCCTGTTCGTTCCATTCTAGGCCATGGGTCCCGATGTGGAGTTTTTCAGCTGATCTTCTTGGTCCTATCTTGACATTAAAATCACCGACTATGATCTTGTAGAAGGTGTGATCTTTTTTTGTAGAACTCCTCCAATTCCATGTAGAATTTCTCAATTTCATCTTCTTTGTATGCGGATGTTGGTGCGTAGACAATGAAGATAGAAATTGCTGACAGTGGCCACATCTCTTCAAGTGTAATCGTCCTAATCGGTTTGTTAGGCATTCAAATGAATCAGTGTTGACGGCCATGTTCATGTTGACAAGGACACAAGGCCACCGACGCCTCTTTTCATAGCATGTTCCAAGGAACAATTCTTCTTCGGTGTCAAATACAGCATGATGCAACTGACGCCTCCTCGTCTCAGTCAGACCAATGATGTCGTACTTGATCTTTTGCACTTGCACCATCAGATCCCTCAATATATACTTCCGATGCCAGCATATGTGCATTGAAAGTACAGACAGTCATTTTAGTCCTTCTTCGTTTTGGCAGCCTAGGATGGCCGTGAAATTTTATCAGGCACTGCTTGTTTGCCTTTCTTACTGCTGCTATATTAAGGGCTCTTTCGGGGTCAGGAAAATAAACATTTCTGTTACTGGATTTGGCATGTTGAACACGCATTGGACAGCTTGCCAGGCTCTGCCATGCGGGCGCTATATTCTCATTAATTTGTGGGGCTCTCTCAGAGGGGTGTGTAGAATATTCTACCGGTAATTTGGAGGTAAATCACGCGCGCTTTGAGGCCGCGCTGACAACGGAGAAAGCTGGTTTCTGCTGTGCTGGGTGTACCTGTGTCTTAGGCTCAAGCATTCCTGGGCTTGAAATACTCTCCTCTGAAGGGCAGGTCTCTGCAGGGTGGGTCCTTGTACAAAGAAGTGATCATTCATGTGTACAAAGAAGTGATCATTAATGTGAAAAGAGGGGTTCGACAGGGTGATACCATTTCACCAAAACTCTTGAGTGCCACCCTCAAGAACATCATGCAACAATTAGAATGGGAAGGAATGGGAGTGAAGATAGATGGTCGGCAACTACACCACCTCCGCTTCGCTGATGACATCGTTCTAATAACACCAAACATTAGCCAAGTGGCACAAATGCTGGCTGACTTTGACCGAGAATGTGGAAAGATAGGTCTACAGCTAAATCTAAAGAAAACTATGTTTATGAAGAATGAAGTAGTTCCAGAGGCCCCATTCACTCTCAATGGAACAAACATCTCTGAATGCAGCAGTTATGTATACCTAGGTCGAGAAATCAACATGATGAACGACCTAAAACCTGAGCTGCGCAGGAGGAAGTGAGCGGCATGGAATGCCTTCAAAGGCATCGAAGAAATAGCTAAAAGGACAAAGAACCTCCGGCTCCGGGCACATCTCTTTGATTCCACCGTTCTCCCTGCATTAACATACGCCTCAGAGACCTGGGCCCTATGAAAGCAGGGATGAGAATGCTATTCGAGTCTCCCAGAGAGGAATCGAAAGAGCCATGCTTAGAATATCACGCCTCACTCAAGTGAGAGAAGGAATCTGGAGTTCTGACCTCTGTCGCTATTCCAGAATCAGGGACGCTGTCTCGTTTGCCAAAGCATTGAAAATCAGATGGGCTGGACATGTAATGCGATTTGGAGATGACCACTGACTAGAGAGCCATTACCGAGTGGATCCCACGGGATGTCAAAAGATCACGTGGCCGCCACCTACAAGATGGTCAGACTTCCTTGTCAAGACCCTGAAGGAACGGTTTGAGGCTCTTCATATTCCTGAATCAACCAGATACCATTGGGCTACATTGGCACGTGATTGGGTCCAATGGAAATGTTACTGGCGCCTGCTCGAGCAAATCGATGAATAACGGGATTCAAGTGATCAAGTGATCAAGTGTAAAGACTTTTGGAACTTTGCTGGATTTGAGCGTCTTTGGCTATCCACACCAACCGCTGACCCTTGGGGGCAGAAGGGGATCGTTCCTGCTCCCCAATACTGCTGGGAAACAAGGTGTTCTCTGACACTCAGCCAAGGACAAGTTTGGCCACAAGCAGGCAATAAACAATGTTTACCAACAGCTGAGGGACACACACACAGAGAGAGAGAGAGAGAGAGAGAGAGAGAGAGAGAGAGAGATTTGCATCCTACAGTGTACAGTGCCCTAAACAAGCACTATTCAGCTCCCAGAGGTGTCTCCCATCCCAAAGTGTCAACGGATCCAAGTTTGATAAACCACACACCAGTGAGATGGTGTTGCCCTCACCACAAACTATGGGGATTGGAGGGCTGTGCACTACTGGCAGTGCTCAGGGAACTGCATGCAAGAAAGATAATTATCCCCTGTACTATCTCTTTGGCCCCAATAAGATATTTATGGAATACACTAATGGTGCTCGGGGTTTTCTTGGCTTTGTGCTTAGGAGTGACCCCTGATGGTGTTCAAAGTACTATATGTAGCGCTGGGGATTGAACAAGGTTTCAGTTAAAGTGTCTACATGCAAGGCAAGTGCCTCACTGCCCATATTATCTCTCCACCTGCTATGTGAATTCTTTTGTTTGTTTATGGGCCACACCTGGTGATGCTCAGGGGCTACTCCTGGCTCTGCACTCAGGAATTACCTGGTGGTGCTTAGGGGACCATATGGAATGCCATAGATCAAACCCAGGTCAGTCGCATGCTAGGTAAATATCCCTCTTCTCCTCCCTCCCCCCCCCCTAACTGTACTATCACTCTAGCCCTTCCCCTGGTATGTGAATATTTATTTCCCTTTGGCTGGTGCCTAATTTTCCTTTCTCCAAGAGCAAAGTGCACCTTCCGATCTGTGCACAGGGGACACACCCTCAATAAACAGTCACTGAAGTCGTTCCGAGAGCCAGATGCTGGCTGAGTCAGGGGATACAGTACTAAACACAGCTGGGTCCTGCCCACAGTGTGCTCCCTGTTGGGGAGATATTGGGTGGCTGATAATCCCACAACAGACTTGGACTTTCCAACCATGCCAATGGCTGCAGGGACCGACTTCTGGGAAAGCCAGAATGCTGCGGCCCGTGTGAAGTGGGTGTGAGGTGGTGAGAACCAGGGCTTGAGAAAATGCAATGTGCAGATGGAATGTATCAGCCAGATGAAACAGCAACATGTGGGTCTCCAGCTTCCTCCTGACATGCGGTCTGATGCAAATACAGCAGCAGGGTCTACAAGGCAGCATAGAACTGCTGGACTATGCTGAGGACTGAAACTACACTAAAAGTAATCAGTTGGATTATGAGTAATCTGGAGAGAGCACCCCCCCACCCCCAGAGGGCGCTCTCTGGGGGGATTAATCACAGGAGTCTACAATGGAGCTTCCAAAGAGATAAGTTCTGAAACAAAATTATTTTAGTATTTTTGAGACTTTGAGGTAGTTTGTAGAATCTTTTATTTTGTTGCAGCTCTATTTGGAATAGTAAAAGTTGTCTGATTCCTGGGCCGGAATGATGGTACAGCAGATAGGGCACTTGCCTTTCATGCAGCTGACCTCAGACAAATACCTCAGATAAATACTACAAGCTCATGATTTATTTATTCATTCAAGGTATATTATTTTGTATTTACTATACTCCAGACACCAGGTAAGGCAGCTACAGGCTAGGGATATAACAGTGAGCTCAACAGGGCAGATCCCTTGGTCCTACTAGAGTCTTCATAGCTGCCTGATAAACGTCTGTCGCTTCACTTGAGGGACCACTCTCATTCACAAAACAGAGGGCTTAGAACCAGCTAGAGATACAATGCATCAGCCAGATGAAACAGCAACAGATTAGTCAAGGAGAGTCAGAGAGATTGGTCTGGTAGTAAGCATCATACAGGAGCAGAAAGGACACAGTCAAGGTTCTAGGGTTTGCATCATTTGGAGGGCATCATTTGGAGGTGTTTTGTTCCCATTTAAATTTGGGAAGGTAGTTGTGTTCAGAACACACTCTTAGCTCTGTGCTCTGTTTTCTGGGGGCACATGCAGTGGTGGGGATTGAAACTGAGTGGGCAGTGTGCTAGGTAAGATCCACTCTTGGTGTCATGCAGGGGACCCTATACGGTGTTGGGGAACAAACTAGGGCCAGCCTCATACAAAGCAGGTGCCTTAGCCCCTATACTATTTCTCTGTATCACTGTATCACTGTATCACTGTCTTCCGTTTATCATCGATTTGCTCGAGCAGGCACCAGTAACATCTCCATATGACCTGTCTCATGCAAGTAGAGCCCAAGGGCACCTGCTTGCTCCAGGAACATAAAGAGCCTCAAACCATTCCATCAGGTCATGGGAATGAGGTCGATAGTGTTACTGGTATTTGGCATATCAAATACGACACGGGTAGCTTGCCAGGCTATACTATTTCTCTAGTACAACTTAATTTTTTAAAAAACCTGCTGGGGCTGGAAAGATGGTCCAATGGGCTGAGGACAGGCTCTGCACAAGAGAACCCTGGGATAGAGCCCTATATCATTAGAGCTATCAGAGCACCAGTACCATATGGTCCTCTGAACACTGTCTCCCCAAAGCACTGCCAGGTGTGACCCAAAACACAAAGGATAAAATATTCTGAAAAGTATCATCTAGTTATATCCAGTAGATCTAAATAACTTGCTTGTCTGAAAGAGAGTGAACAGTCTGTGCTGGTTATTACAGAGCCTAGTTGGGGTGAGGACATTTCATGGGACTTCTGGAGTTTTCAGAGAACATAAGAAGGACAATGTGGCACCTTAAGACATGACATGAAGCTACATCCATAACAGGACCTGCAACTGCTGCACAGATTTTCCATTTTCCAAAGTGGAGATAACGGGACTTTCAGCAGGAAAAGAGTTTCAAAAGGAGAATGCTACGGCTCAGGGAGGAAAGAACACTGCAGAAAATGGATTTTCTGGAAGAAAACACCCACTTTGGAGGCCTGTGGGTTGTGAGTGTAGGGCTTGGTGAGAGAATTTCCATGAGGACAGTTAGCAACGGGAACCTCTTTGGTGATTCTGGTAGCCCCCAAGAAGCTAAGGAGAAGGAGCCCACTGACCTCTTTAGAAATCTCTTGGTCAGCACCTGCTCTTGGGAGGCAGAGGCCCGATAGCCACAACTTTTTTTTTTTAAACTCTCACTTGAACATAGAAAATAAAATCTACGACCCCTGCGCAGGCATGGTGTCTTTACTATCAGAAACAGAATGAACAATGCAAAGAGGTGGATCAAAGTGTAGATAAAATGGAGAGAAAAAGTGGGAAATGTCACCCGAACATTTTTGGAGTCAGTTAAGAAAGCCAAAGTTCCCTGCCGGTTAAAGACAGGTTTTAGATGGGTTCTGATAAAGCCTGGGAGGTCAGTAGCCTGTGTTTGCTTAGGACTTAGAGCGCTTTAGCCAAGTCTGAACACAAAAAGGGTCCTCTGTCAACAGTCCTTCAGGCCACTAACAGGGCTGAACAAACACGAGGGTAACAAGCTCTTCACACCTGTGAGACTTGAGAAAGACCCACCCCTTTGTCAAGAAGCCAGACAGAGGCCTCCACCCAGAGAGATCCTCTTTAGCTTCTGAAAATGGGACTTGGGGCAGGGAGCACATCTGAGGCCTGATTTCAGCAGAAACAGGAAATGAAAACTTGAAGTGAGCAGGTGTGTCAAGGCAGCACCCAGGAACAGACAGGTGGTAAAGCTGGAGGGGGCATGTCATGGGGCTGGGATCAGGGTCCCAGGCAGGATAAAGGTGCAGGGCCCTAGGGGTCCCGCTCACCCAAAAAGCAGAGCCCAGCCGGGCGCCATCTTCTCCAGCTGGCGTGCAGGGCCATCTCCCAAATCAGCCTAACCTCACTGTCAGTTTTTCCACTGGCTTTTCTCTCTGTAAACATCTTAGCCTTTTCTTTCCCTGCCCTTTTTTTGGCTGCTGTGTTTCCCCCGAAGGCTTTGAAATAGTCCCTCCCTTCCTAACATCTCCCAGGCCTTTCACTGCTCAGGAATAACTCCGGGTTCCTGCTGCATAAACATCCTCGTCTTCGCCCAGCGGATAGGCTCCGCTCACTGAAGGAAATGCCAAGAAGGCTTTGGGAAGCCCTGAGCCATCATCAATTTCTTTGTCTGAAGCATTCCTCAGATCCTCCCACTGCATCACAGTCCAAAAACTCACCCCAGACACCCAGGCAGAGGGTGGGTCCGGCCCTGTCATCTCCTTCCCTGACTCCAGCCCTGGCCAACTGGGAACATTCCTTACTCCAATGGTGCTCCACACAATTCCTCTTGAACACTCCTTTCACCTTATTCTGGAACCCCCAGGGGTATCCACTGATAATGATAACAAGATGTAAATTCTCTTATCCTCAAGAATGCTAGAAAGATACCCAGGCAGTCAGTAAGATGGTACAGGCAGTGCTTGCCTTGAATGCAGCCCACCCCTGCACCACTACAGTTCGTAAGTTTTAGTCCCCAACACCACATATGGTTCCCTGATCCCTTCCAGGGAGATATTCCTGAGCACAGAGCCAGGAGTAAGCCCTGAGCACCACCAGGTGTGAGTGTAAACCATCATCATCCCTGACCCCCCACCCAGCCAGTCCTCTAACTCCCACCCTCCAAAGCCAACAGAGGGCCAGAGACTAAGGGTTGGTTTTTCTTATAATGGGACCCAATTTAAAGACATTCTCCACCCACACCCAAAAATAGTCAACTAGAGAAAGAGAAGGCTTCACTGCAAGGCAAAAACAGATACTGAGGTCTGTGTAGCTTCCAAGTGTTCCTAATCTAGCCTCCTACCCTCCCGAATAGAAGAGATGAGAAAAATGAGGGAGGATTCAATAACCAGAAAGGACCTGTTACTAGTTAAGAGACACACCTAACAGTTCTGGGGACCTGTAACTAGTTAAGGGACACTCCTAACAGTTCTGGGGGACCTGTAACTAGTTGGGACACTCCTAACAACTCTGGGGACCTGTAACTAGTTAAAGGACACTCCTAAACAGCTTTTAATGAAACGATTGCCTGAAAATCCTACCTCCAACACCCAACTTATATTTGTCCTAAGACATGTGCTTTTTATGGGACAGTTCTTTTTTACCCAAGGCACCAATTTGTCCCAGCACCCACAAATCCCAGTGGAGTAAACAGGGTCTCTCAACTCAACCTGATTAAGGAAGAGGTTTGCTTAGTTAGCATTTCTGAACACCAAGGCTTGTTTGCTTATTCAATTCCTCTTTAATGAGGGTTATCTTTCTTTCCTACATCATATACACACACATACACACATGTGCGCACACACGTTATGCACACACACATACACATACACACAGACACTTAAAAGAAGGGGGAAAACTTGCCTGACTGATGATCCTCAAAATGTTTTGTCTGTAGGATAGACAAGATTTTGGTTTTCTCAAAATTTTCTAAGTAGCCTATTTTCCCTACCTTGCCCCAATTTCACATGCAAAGATTCCTACCCATGGCATCACTGTGCCATTTAGGAAACAGAAGGAAGAAAGCAATTATGATCAAAATGGTTAAGTCCTTTTTTCCTAACCCCCCAAAAAAGACCGTTCTTTTGTCATTTTTCATCAAGACACATTCAGAAGCACAAAAGAGCAAACCCTGAACCCCAAATCTGAAACTAGTTATTTTAATCAAGAGCACCGGTGAAATTTATTTATATATCAGTATTTATGGAATTACAACAAAACATCGTGTCACTGAAGAAATTAGACAGCCTCCATAGAACCAAGGGAATGATGTATTCCAGTTAACCAAAAACAACTGAACCAGCCCGCTCCACAGAGCACCCCTCTGCCCTGAAAGAGTGGCTTGTACAATCAAGTACAGGAGACCCAGCTTGGAGAGGATGAACCAGAGCAGAGGTTCCCAAACTTCTTTTGGCCTATCACCCCTTTTCAGAACAAAACAAAAAAGAAATCACTCAGTGCTCTCTCTGGAAATATACCTTCTAAGCAAACACACAGAGAGTTCATACGCTCCCAATTGCACCAGAGGCCCACACCCAACTGTTTCAATGCCCTCTGGGGTCAATATCTCCACTTTGTGAAAGACTGAACTACACTGACAAAAATCCCTTCCAACCTAGAGAGCCTAAGAAGAGAAAATAAACACTCAAAGATCTTCCGGAGATCTTCTGCAAGATCGTCTGGGAGATCTTCCCAGGTCTGAGCTAGGATGGGCCTTGTCAGCATTTGTTCTAGTAGTATAAGGGATGTCCCCAGGATCCTTCAGTCTGTAAGTGACCCTGACTCCTCAGATTCAGGACTATCCACAGTGCTAGAGCGGCAGCACACCAGGTAAGGGACTTGCTTTAATGTGGCTGCTGAGGTAACTGTCAGAGTACCTTGGTTCAAATCCAAGGCACCACATATAAGCTCCTAAATACAATAAGGGCACAGAGCCAGGAATGGCTCTATCACAGGGGTAGCCAAAGAAAAACTATCAGGAGTCTGGAAAAGCCCTTTGGGGGCACAGGTGGGAGATTTATTGGATCTGCTAAGGAGACCTGGGACTGAGTTATCTCTTCCTCATGGGCACTTTATAGTTTTGAAAGCACCTTGACATCAGCGTAGTGCAAAGGGGATCAGCCACTCTTGTGCAACCTACCTTCTGTGGAAATGCCACTGGCACCCCATGACTGACCAGGGCCAGAAAACACCTATTGCTGAGCCTTTCTAACCTCTTCTCTAGATTTGGGGAAGATAAACCAGGCTCAGAGAATCATTGTCTTGATGGTTGTATTATGCTGGAACTCCCATAATTCAGTAAGGGTAAAGGGTGAGGGAGTCAGGCAGAAAGGTGAGAGCAGGCCAGGTGCTCGCCTTGCATGCAGTGACCATGGTTCAGTCCCACACAACATATGGCCCCTCAGCCTCCCAGGAGTGATCTTGAATGTAACCAGGACTAAGCTCTGCACTTAGCTGGGTGTGGCGCAAGAGACAAAAACAAACAAAAAGTGTCCAACAAGGGGTTGACTCTCACAGGAAAAGAAACAGCCAGCCCTGAAATGAGCTCACACCCACACTGCTGTGAATGCCAACAGCACAACTAGCTCACTAGCAATCACATCTCGCTGCATGTGCTTAAGGCCCATAGAATCTTATGGAATCTCCCAGTCCAGTTACAGGCAAGAAGTTAAATAACTCTTTTGTTGCTTGAGTCCCAAGGACTCGATATGAGTAGATTTCCTCCTTCAGGAGTCTCCCCAGAGGGACTGGAAGTCGCATTAGAACTTCTACAAGCCCAAAAGGTATGAGAAATTTCTGTAAGCCCCACAAAAAAGCAAGACACATAACAGATGGCTGTAGAGAATGAAGGGGGAACAATGGGCAGTAAAGGACATGAGGGGCGAGATGAAGACAGAATTCAACGATGGGTCGGTTTGTTCCTGACTCTCCTGATTCCTATAACCCCCCACAGCAGTGGCAGGTGCCCTCCTGGGGTTGTCTGTCTGTACCAACACTTCACAGACTTCTGTTGAAGCAGGCATTACTGATGTTCAACTCGCACCTTAATATGCTGCTTCACCATCTCTGCTTTGGTTGCCCCAGTCACATACACACGCATTATTACTCTCAAAGTACACCATGGAGGTAAAAGAAGGCATACATGCATGACAGGGTGCTGTGGCCTACAAAAGAGTCTTCTATCTCTGATCAGCTCAAGTTGCTTCACCAGCAGTTTCAGAAGTGGTCTCTTTACAGGGCCTCCTCCAACCGAGTGTGGGTGGAAGACAGTGCAAACCATTTGCGTTTGTAAACACCCACTCGACTTGCACAACTTTACTTCATATTACCAATGGAAGTCATAAATCACAAACAGTGGTGTCACATGGGACCTGGTTTTATTTACTTTATCTCTGCAATATTCTCACAAACAGTGAGAGAAAAAAGGCACCCCCTGGCCCATTTCACAGGTCAGGAAGGTGAGGCCCGATTCTGAGCTCACTAGGCTCACAAAACTTGTTTAGCTCCAGTTCAGGATTTTAACACATTCACCCTATCCCAGCTGCACAGGGCGGGATGCAGCTGACTTCCATTGGCAACTGGGTTGGCTTTGTAACCAGAATAGGACTGCTTCGGGCACAAGCTGGGCCAATTGAGGGTGGGTTATGGCAATAGTTTCCCTCAGGTGAAAGTGTTTTGAAATGTTTTTCTTGTCCTAAAATTAGGGGGTTTGGGAACCAGACAGGTTCCTTGTACAAGTGTGAGGTGGGGGTGAGGGGGGGGGGGGGGAAAATGGGAGCATGTAAATGTATGTTCACATTTCTTGGCCCTGGCACTTCTAGCTGCTTTGGATTTGGCTAATTCCCTGGGCGTCTTCTATAATTCCACAGTAATATGGCTTTAATTGTCCCCGAAGTGGGCCATTCTTCCTTTATTGTGCAGTAAATTTCCCTCCAGAGTTCGAATTTCATGCGCCTGGCCCAGCTGGGGTGGTGGGAGGCAGCTCGAACTCAGGCAGAGACACCACTGTCCACTGGCTGGGCGGGCACAGGGCCTGGCCCTTCAGCCCCTTCTCTCTACATCCCAGTTCAGAGTTCAGAGAAGGAGCAGGGACTGCCCACAGGGGCAGGGCAGGTCCCTCTGGGGAGAAGGCAGGGACACTGGTCTGTGGTTCTGTCTGGAAAACAAATTAACTTAGTAAATGCAAACAAGCTGCAACTCCTGGGCTCATAAGACCTAGTCAGGACTATTTAATTCATGTTTGCTCATTTATTTCATCAGCAGAAGCTGCAGAGGCGGGACAGCCAGGCAGTAAGAAGCATCTATGCTTGTCCCTTGGGACTTTCACCTATACAAGCCAAGCAGTAGCTTGACCTCTCCAGCAGGCTAGTAGGTCTCTGTAAAGGAAGATTAATTATGCCCCTCCACTGCACTATCTCGCGCCCCCTCCACATACACACCCTCTTTTCAGATGAGATAAGGCTCCTAGAACTTTCTGGAGCTGGATGCTAAATCCAAATCCCTTCCCCACACACTGTCACAATGTACTTGATCTTGAATTTATTTGTTAACCTCTGTGGGTTTCCATCTCCTTATTAGGGAATAAAGACAATAAGAGCTACGGTCTGTTAACAGCAGCTACACTCAGGAGACCCATCACTGAGGGCACAAAGGTAAGTACAGTCTGTGTCCTGGACAGGATGTTTCTGAGGAGATACCCAGGTACAGAGAAGGCCAACAAGGAGCCTGGAGAACGTGAGAGAAGAGGGGCCCATAGAATGGTCCTAAATATGCAGGCCTCAGTCCCTAAGAGACAGGCTCACCTCTATAATTCCCAAGCAACAGGCCAGCACACCTCTACAGTTCCCGTGCTTCAGGCCGACTCACCTCTACAGTCCCCACGCATCAGGCCGCCTCACCTCTACAGTCCCTGTTCGTCAGGCGAGATCACCTTTACATTACCCGTGCATCAGGCTGGCTCACCTCTACAGTCCCGTGTATCAGTCCCTGCGTGTAAGGCCGGCTCAACTCTACAGTCCCCACGCATCGGGCCAGCTCACCAAACAGACCGTCAGGCCTGCTCACATATACAGTCCCCACGCCAGACGAGCTCACCTCTACAGTCCCAGCGCATCAGGCCGGCTGACCTCTACAGGCACCACGCATCAGGCAGGTTTGCTGCTACAGTCCCCTTGTGTCAGTCCCCATGCATCAGGCAGGCTCACCTCTACAGTTCCCGCATATCAGGCCGGCTCACCTCTATAGTCCCCACGCCTCAGGCCAGCTCACCTTTACAGTCCCCGCATGTCGGCCGGCTCACCTCCACAGTCCCTTGTGTCAGTCCCCATGCGTCAGGCCAGCTTACCTCTACAGTCCCCACGCTTCAGGCGGGCTCATATCTACAGTCCCCACGCATCAGGCAGGCTAACCTCTACAGTCCCCGCTACGTCAGGTTGGCTCACCTCTACAGTTCCCTTGTTTCAGTCCCCATGTGTCAGGCTGGCTAAGCTCTACAGTCCCCACGCCTCAGGCCAGCTCACCTTTACAGTTCCCGCGTGTCGGCGGGCTCAACTCCACAGTCCCTTGTGTCAGTCCCACGCATCAGGTCAGCTAACCTCTACAGTCCCAGCGTGTCAGGCAGGCTCACATCTATAGTCCCCGAGCATCAGGCAGGCTCACCTCTCCCCTTGTGTCAGACCGGTTAACCTCTACAGTCCCCGCATGTCAGGTCGGCTCACTTTTACAGTTCCCTTGTGTCAGTCCCCTGCATCAGGCAGGCTCAGCTCTATAGTCCCCACGCATCAGGCCGGCTCACCTTTACAGTCCCCTTGTGTCAGTCCCAGCGCATCAGGCAGGCTCAGCGCTATAGTCCCCACGCATCAGGCCGGCTCACCTTTACAGTTCCAGCGTGTCGGCGGGCTCAACTCCACAGTCCCCTTGTGTCAGTCCCGCGCATCAGGTCAGCTAACCTCTACAGTCCCCGCGTGTCAGGCAGGCTCACATCTATAGTCCCCGGAGGTCAGGCAGGCTCACCTCTCCCTTGTGTCAGACCGGTTAACCTCTACAGTCCCCGCATGTCAGGTCGGCTCACTTTTACAGTTCCCTTGTGTCAGTCCCCCGCATCAGGCAGGCTCAGCTCTATAGTCCCCACGCATCAGGCTGGCTCACCTTTACAGTCCCCTTGTGTCAGTCCGCGCATCAGGCAGGCTCAGCTCTATAGTCCCCACGCATCAGGCCGGCTCACCTCTACAGTCCCCTTGTGTCAGTCCCCACGCGTCAGGCAGGCTCACCTCTACAGTCCCCGTGCATCAGCGGGCTCACATCTACAGTCCCTGAGCGTCAGGCAGGCTCACCTCTACAGTCCCCTTGTGTCAGACCGGTTAACCTCTACAGTCCCGCATGTCAGGTCGGCTCACTTTTACAGTTCCCTTGTGTCAGTCCCCCCCATCAGGCAGGCTCCAGCTCTATAGTCCCCACGCATCAGGCCGGCTCACCTTTACAGTCCCCTTGTGTCAGTCCCAGCGCGATCAGGCAGGCTCAGCGCTATAGTCCCCACGCATCAGGCCGGCTCACCTCTACAGTCCCCTTGTGTCAGTCCCCACGCGGCCAGGCAGGCTCACCTCTACAGTCCCCTTATGTCAGGCCGGCTCATCTCTACAGTCCCTGTGCATCAGGCCGGCTAACCCCTACAGTCCCCGCACGTCCAGGTCAGTTCACCTCTACAGTCCCTGTGCATCAGGCCGGCTCACCTCTACAGTCCCGGCGAATAAGGCCCGCTCACTTCTACATTCCCTTGTGTCAGTCCCGCACATCAAGCCAGCTCACATCTACAGTCACCAAGCATCAGGAGGGCTCACCTCTAAAGACCCCACATGTCAGGCCGGCTCACCTCTACAGTCCACTTGTGTCAGTCCACGCGCCAGGCCAGCTCACCTTTACAATCCCCACGCATTGGGCCAGCTCACCTCTACAGTCCCGTGCATCAGGCGAGATCACCTCTACAGTCCCCGTGTGTCAGGCTGGTTCACCCCTACAGTCCTGTGTCAGTCCCTGCGTGTCAGGCCAGTTTACCTCTACAGTCCCGCGCGTGTCAGGCCAGCTCAACTCTACAGTCCCCACGCATCGGGCCAGCTCACCATACAGACCGTCAGGCCGGCTCACATATACAGTCCCCGGCGTCAGGCGAGCACACCTCTACAGTCCCCACGCATCAGGTCAGCTGACCTCTACAGACCCCGTCAGGCAGGCTTGCCTCTACAGTCCCCCTTGTGTCAGTCCCCAAGCATCAGGCAGGCTCACCTCTACAGTTCCCGCATATCAGGCTGGCTCACCTCTACAGTCCCCTTGTGTCAGGCTGGCTCATCTCTATAGTCCCCGCATGTCAGGCCAGCTAACCTCTACAGTCCCTTACGTCAGGTCGGCTCACCTCTACAGTTCCCTTGTGTCAGTCCCCATGCGTCAGGCCAGCTCAGCTCTACAGTCCCCATTCGTCAGGCCGGCTCACCTTTACAGTCCCCTTGTGTCAGTCCCTGCATGTCAGGTCAGTTCCCTCTACAGTCCACTTGCATCAGCGGGCTCCACATCTACAGTCCCCGTGCATCAGGCAGGCTCACCTCTACAGTCCCCTTGTGTCAGGCCGGCTCATCTCTATAGTCCCCGCATGTCAGGCCAGCTAACCTCTACAGTCCCTGCACGTCAGGTCGGCTCACCTCTACAGTTCCCTTGTGTCAGTCCCCATGCGCCAGGCCAGCTCAGCTCTACAGTCCCCATTCGTCAGGATGGCTCACCTTTACAGTCCCCTTGTGTCAGTCCCTGCATGTCAGGTCAGCTTCCCTCTACAGTCCACTCGCATCAGCGGGCTCACATCTACAGTCCCCGTGCGTCCAGGCAGGCTCACTTCTACAGTCCCCTTGTGTTAGGCTGGCTCATCTCTACAGTCCCGTGTGTCAGGCAGGCTCACCTCTACAGTCCCTTGTGTTAGGCTGGCTCATCTCTACAGTCCCTGTGCATCAGGCAGGCTCACCTCTACAGTCCCCTTGTGTTAGGCCGGCTCATCTCTACAGTCCCCACGAGTCAGGCTGGCTAACCACTACAGTCCCCGTGCATCAGTCCGGCTCACCTCTACAGTCCCGAATCAAGCCGGCTCACCTCTACATTCCCTTGGGTCAGTCCCTGCTCGTCAGGCCAGCTCCACATCTACAGTCTCCGTGCATCAAGTGGGCTCACCTCTACAGACCCGAACATCAGGCCAGCTCACCCCTACAGTCCCCTTATGTCAGTTTCCCCACGTCACCAGCTCACCTCTACAGTCCCCGCTGGTCAGGCTGGCTCACATCTACAATCCCTGCAAGTCAAGCCGGTTAACCTCTACAGTCCCCTAGTGTCAGTTGCGCACATCAGGCCAGCTCACCTCTACAGTCCCGTTCATCAGGCTGGCTCACCTCTACAGTCCTGGCGTGTCAGGTCGGCTCCACCTCTACAGTCCCCTAGTGTCAGTTCCTGTGCGTCACCAGCTCACCTCTACAGTCCCCTGGGTCAGGCCGGCTCACATCTACAATCCCTGTGAGTCAAGCCGGCTCACCTCTATAGTCCCCTTGTGTCAGTCCCGCATGTCAGGCCGCTCATCTCTACAGTCCCCACGCATCAATCAGGCTCACCTCTACAGTCCCCTTGTATCAGGCCAGCTCACCTCTACAGTCCCGTGCATCAGGCCGGCTCACCTCAACACTCCCCATGAGTCAGGCCAGCTCACCTTTACAGTCCCCTTGTGTCAATCCCTGCACATCAGGTCAGCTCACCTCTACAGTACCAGCGCATCAAACCGGCTCACCTCTACAGTCCCTTCGTGTCAGGCCGGCTCACCTCTACAGTCCCGCGTGTCAGGCCCACTCACCTCTACAGTCCTCTTGTGTCAGTCCCCACACGTCAGGCCAGCTCACCAGTACAGTCCCGGGCGTCAGGCCGGCTCATCTTCTACAGTCCCCTTGTGTCAGGCAGGCTCACCTCTACAGTCCCCACACGCCAGGTCGGCTCATCTTTACAGTCCCCTTGGCGTCAGGCCGGCTCACCTCTACAGTCCCATTGTGTCAGTCCCCACGCATCAGGACAGCTCACCACTATAGTCCCTACGCGTCAGGTCAGCTCACCTCTACAGTCTCCGCGAGTCAAGCCAGCTCACCTCTACAGTCCCCTTGTCAGTCCCCTTGCACTCAGGCTCACCTCTACAGTCCCCGCAAGTCAGGCCAGCTCACCTATAAGTCCCCTTGTGTCATTCCCTTTGTATCAGTCCCCACACATCAGGCCGGCTTACCTCTACAGTCCCTGCGAGTCGGCCAGCTCACCTCTACAGTCCCCACGCGTCGGGCTGACTCACCTCTACAGTCGCCGCTGTTGGGCTGCTCACCTCTACAGTCCATGCACATCGATCCGGTTCACCTCTACGCTCCCCATGCATCAGGCCGGCTCACCTCTAAAGTCCCCTTGTGTCAGTCCCCGCGTCATGTCAGCTCACCTCTACAGTCCCCAGGTTTCAGACCGGCTAACCTCTACAGTCTCCATGCACCAGGCCGGCTCAATCTACAGTCCCCACGTCAGGCAGGCTCACCTCACAGTCCCAGCATGTCAGGCTGGCTCACCTCTACAGTTCCATGCGTCAGGCCAGCTAACCTCTACAGTCCCCACGCGTCAGGCCAGCTCACCTTAAGTTCCCACGCTCGGCCGGCTCATATCTACAGTCCTCGTGTATCAGGCCGGCTCACCTCTACAGTCCCCATACGTCTGGACGGCCCACCTCTACAGTCCCCTTGTGTCAGTCCCCCTGAGTCAGGCCTGCTCATCTCTACAGTCTCCGCACGTCAGGCAAGCTCACCTAACCGTCCTCACGCGTCGGGCCAACTGACCTCTACAGCGCCTCAGGCCGCCTCACCACTACAGGCCTCTTGTGTCAGGCCCCGGCTCAGGCTAGCTCACTGGTAGAGTCCCAGCGCGTCAGGCTGGTTCACCTCTACAGTCCCCGCAAGTCAGGCCGGCTCACCTCTGCAGTCCCCTTGTGTAGTCCCCATGCATCAGGCCAGCTTACCTCTACAGTCCACGTGCATAGGGCTGGCTCACCTCTACAGTCTGCGGCGTCAGGCCGGCTCACCACTACACTCCCTATGCTTTGAACCAGCTCACCCCTACAGTCCCGCGCAAGATCAGGCCAACTCACCTCTACAGTCCCTTTGTGTCAGTCCGCGTCAGACCAGCACACTTCTACAGTCCCTGCCGTCAGGCCGGCTCTCCTCTAAGTCCCTGCATGTTGGACTGGCTCACCTCTACAGTCCCCTTGTGTAGTCCCGCGCATCAGGCCAGTTTACCTCTACAGTCCACGTGCATCGGGCTGGCTCACCTCTACAGTCTGTGAGCATCAGGCCGGCTCACCTCTAAAGTCCCCACGTGCCAGGCCAGCTCATCTCTACAGTCCCCACGTGTCAGACCGGCTCCACCTTTATAGTCCCAGCGTGTCAGCCGGCTCATATATACAGTCTACAGTTCCCGCGCATCATGCCGGCTCACCTCTACAGTCCCCACTGCGGCGTTGGGATGGCTCACATCTACAATCCCCATGCATCAGGCCTGTTCACCTCTACAGTTCCCTTTTTTCAGTCCCGTGCATCAGGCCAGCTCACCTCTACAGTCCCTCGCATCAGGCCGGCTCACCTCACAGTCCCAGCACATCAGGCCAGCTCACCTTTACAGTCCCCACACGCCAGGCCAGCTCATCTCTACAGTCCCTGCATGTCAGACCGGCTCACCTTTATAGTCCCAGCGTGTCAGCCGGCTCCCATATCTACAGTCCCCGCACATCATGCCAGCTCACCTCTACAGTCCCCCACCGCCAGGCCGGCTCATCTCTGCAGACCCACACATCAGGCCGGCTCACCTCACAGTCCCCACGCATCAGGCCAGCTCACCTCTACAGTCCCCATGCACCAGGCCAGGTCATCTCTACAGTCCCCACGTGTCAGGCCGGCTCACCTCTACAGTCCCCACGCATCAGGCCGGCTCACCTTTACAGTCCCCACGCGCCAGGCCGGCTCACCTCTGCAGACCCTCACATCAGGCCGGCTCATCTCTACAGTCCCCACGTGTCAGACCGGCTCACATTTATAGTCCCCATGTGTTGGCCGGCTCATATCTACAGTCCCTGAACATCATGCCGGCTCCACCTCTACAGTCCCCATGCGTGTCGGGATGGCTCACATCTACAATCCCCATGTGTCAGGCCGGCTCACCTCTACAGTTCTCTTTTTTCAGTCCCCGTGCATCAAGCCAGCTCACCTCTACAGTCCCCGCAAGATCAGGCCAGATCATCTCTACAGTCCCCACGTGCCAGGCATGCTCATCTCTGCAGACCCCGAGCATCAGGCCAGCTCACCTCACAGTCCCGCCACATCAGGCCGGCTCACCTCTACAGTCCCCACGCGCCATGCCGGCTCACCTCTACAGTCCCGTCGTCAGGCCGGCTCACCTCTACAGTCCCCACTTCCAGGCCGGCTCATCTCTACAGACCCCTCACATCAGGCTGGCTCACCTCACAGTCCCAGCGCATCAGGCCAGCTCACCTCTACAGTCCCCACACGCCAGGCCAGTTCATCTCTACAGTCCCGCATGTCAGACCGGCTCACCTTTATAGTCCCGCGTGTCAGCCGGCTCATATCTACAGTCCCCGCACATCATGCCGGCTCACCTCTACAGTCCCTCGCACCAGGCCGGCTCATCTCTGCCGCGCATCAGGCCGGCTCACCTCACAGTCCCCACGTGCCAGGCCGGGTCATCTCTACAGTCCCTGTGCATCAGGCCAGCTCACCTCTACAGTCCCCGCACATCAGGCCAGCTCACCTCTACAGTCCCCACGCGCCAGGCCAGGTTATCTCTACAGTCCCCGCACATCAGGCCGGCTCACCTCTACAGTCCCCACACACCAGGCCAGGTCATCTCTACAGTCCCGCACATCAGACCGGCTCACCTCTACAGTCCCCACGTGCCAGGCCGGGTCATCTCTACAGTCCCCACATGTCAGGCTGACTCACCTCTACAGTCCCCACGTACTAGGCCGGCTCATCTCTGCCGACCCTCGCCTCAGGCCGGCTCATCTCTACAGTCCCCGCATGTCAGACTGGCTCACGTTTACAGTCCCGTGTGTCGGCTGGCTCATATCTACAGTCCCGCACATCATGCCAGTTCACCTCTACAGTACCCAAGCGCCAGGCCGGCTCATCTTTGCAGACCCAGCGCATCAGGCCAGCTCACCTCACAGTCCCTGGCGTCAGGCCGGGCTCACCTCTACAGTCCTCACGCGCCATGCCGGCTCATCTCTACAGTCCCCACATGTCAGGCCAGCTCACCTTTACAGTCCCCGTGACGTTGGCCGGCTCACATCTACAGTCCCCATGCCTCGGGCAGCTTCACCTCTACAGTCTCCTTGTGTCAGTCCCCCACAAGTCAGGCCAGCTCACCTCTCTAGTACCCGTGTGTCAGGCAGGCTCACCTCTACAGTCCCGTGCGTCGGGCTGGCTCACCTCTACAGTCCACAGCGTGTCAGGCCGGCTCACCTCTACACTCCCCGCACGTCAGGCCAGCTCACCTCTACAGTCCCCTTGTGTCAGTCCCAGCTCGTCTGGTCAGCTCACCTCTACAGTCCTGGAGCGTCAGGCCGGCTCACCAGTACAGTCCCCACGTGCCAGGCTGGCCCCATATCTACAGTCCCGTGTGTCAGGCCGGCTCACCTCTACAGTCTCCATTACAGTCCCCAGTACAGTCACCAGTACAGTCCCCACTTGCCATGCCAGCTCATCTCTACAGTCCCTGCGTGTTAGGCCGGCTCAACTCTACAGTCTCCATGCGCCAGGCTGGCTCATCTCTACAGTCCCGTGTGTCAGGCCAGCTCACCTTTACAGTCCGTGTGTCGGCCAGCTCACATCTATAGTCCCCGAATATCAGGCCGGCTCACATCTACAGTCCCCATGCATCAGGCCGGCTCACCTCTACAGTCCGCTTGTGTCAGTCCCTGCAAGTCAGGCCAGCTCACCTCTCTAGTACCCAGCGCATCAGGCAGGCTCACCTAACCGTCCCCAGCGTCAGGCCAACTTGACCTCTAAAGTGCCTTAGGCCGGCTCACCACTACAGTCCCCAAGTCTAAGTCCCAGCGCTTCAGCCCTGCTCACCTCTACAGTCCCGCGTCAGGCTGGCTCACCCCTACATTCCCCGTGTCGGGCCGGCTCCACCTCTACAGTCCCCTTGTATCAGTTCCTGCATGTCAGGCCAGCTCACCTCTACAATCCCGCCAGCCAGGCCGGCTCACCTCTACAGTCCCCATTTTTTTTATATTAAACATTTTATTATACCACAGTGAGATATACAATTACAACGTTGTTCATGTTTGGAGGTTTCAGTCACATAGTGTTCCAGCACCCGCCCTCCACCAGTGCCCATTTCCCACCACCAATGTCCCCAATTCCCTCACCCCTCCCATAGCCTGCCTAAATGGCAGGTTCTTTATCTCTCTCTCCCTCCTACTGGCTGTCCTGTTCAAGCTCTTCCAGGATAGAGAAGGGAACATGTGTGAATAACTGTCAAGAGGCGACAGTCCCCATCTTTTGGCATGCTCATCTCAACAGTCCCTGCGGCGCCAGGCAGGCTTACCTCTACAGTCCACATGCATCAGGCCGGCTCACCTCTACAGTCCCCTTGTGTCCCCACGCATCAGGACAGCTCACCTCTACACCCTCGCACATCAGGCCGGCTCAATTCTACAATCCTGCGAATCAAGCCTGCTTACCTCTACAGTCCCCTTTGTTTCCAGTTCCCGCACGACAGGCCGGCTCACCTCTACAGTCCCGCGTCCAGGCTGACTCACCTCTACAGTCCCCTTGTGTCAGTCCCGCACATCAGGCCAGCTCACCTCTACACCCCTGCGCATCAGGCCGGCTCACCTCTACAGTTCCCTTGTGTCAGTCCCGTGCATCAGGCCAGCTCACCTCTACAGTCCCGCACGTCAGGCCGGCTCACCTCTACAGTCCCCACTGGCGTCGAGTTGGCTCACCTTTACAGTCCCCACACGTCGGGCTGGCTCACCTCTATAGTCCCCATGCTTTTGGCGGGCTCCTCTCTACAGTCTCCGTGTGTCAGGCCGGCTTACCTCTACAGTCCACGCGCATCGGGCCGGCTCCCATCTACAGTCCCCACGTGTCAGGCCGACTCACCTGTTCAGTCCCTGCGCGTCAGGCCAGCTCACCTCTACAGTCTCTGCGCATCAGGCTGGCTCACCTTTACAGTTCCCGCCAGTCTGGCTGGCTCTTCTCTACAGTCCCCTTGTATCAGTCCCCCAAAAAAAAAACAGGCCAGCTCACCTCTATGTCCCCTCGCATCAGGCCGGCTCACCTCTACATTCCCGTGTGTCAGGGCGGCTTACATCTACTGTCCCCATGCGTCAGGGCAGGCTCACCTCTACAGTCCTTGCATGTCAGGCCGGCTCACCTCTACAGTCCCGTGCGTTGGGCCAGCTCACCTCTAAAGTCCCAGCGTGTCAGGCTGGTTCAACTCTACAGTCCCTGCGCATCAGGCCGGCTCATCTCTCCAGTCCCCGCGTCCAGGCAGGCTCACCTTACAGTCCCCATGTGTTGGGCCAGCTGACCTCTACAGTGCCTCAGGCCGGCTCACCACTACAGTCCCCTTTGTGTCAGTCCCTGTGAGTCAGGCCAGCTCACCGCTACAGTCCCCGCCGTCAGGCAGTCTCACCTCTACAGTCCCCTGTGTCAGTCCCTCGCGTCACTTCTACAGTCTCTGTGCTTTGGGCTGGCTCACCTCTATAGTCCCCGTACGTCAAGCCAGCTCACCTCTACAATCCACACGTGGTCGACTCACCTCTACAGTCCCCTTGTGTCAGTCCCCACGCATCACGCCAGCTCTCCTCTACAGTCCCCTTGCGTCGGGATGGCTCACCTCTACAGTCCCCAAGCGTCCAGGCTGCCTCACCTCTACAGTCCCCATGCATTGGGCCAGCTCAGCTCTACAGTCCCCACGTGTCAAGCCGGCTCACCTCTATAGTCCTCTTGTGTCAGTCCCCACACGTCAGGCTGGCTCACCTCTAGTCCCTCCCGTCAGGCCGCTCACCTCTACAGTCTCACGCATCAGGCCGGCTCACCTCTACAGTCCCCTTGTATCAGTCCCGCGCATCACGCCAGTTCACCTCTACAGTCCCCGCAAGATCAGGCCGTCTCACCTCTACAGTCCCCTGGTGTCAGTCCCCGTGCATCAGGCCAGCTTACCTCTACAGTCCCACGTGTCAGGTTGGCTCACCTCTACAGCCCCCATGCGTCGGCCCGGCTCACCTCTACAATCCCCACAATAGATAATGCCAGGGGTGCAAATCACTCATATGGTTTGTGTCAGAGATTTCTTTTCTTTGCAGGCCTATGCCATCTCAAACAAGGGAAAACCACCTTTAAGAATCCCAAACAGAGAACGAGGGCTTTCCCCACTCAGGTAATGCTGTTAGTGCTGAAAGATCTTATTTCCGGTTTTTCTGTATTCTTCACCGATACAGAATTATAACACAGCAGAAAGTAGAGGACTGAAGTTTGACAGGGAGGTAGGAGTCAACAACAAAAAAGAAATAACAAAACAAGAGCCTGCAACTTCAGGGCAATCGAGAAGGGGCATGTTGACCCTAGCACACAATAGACCTCTGATGCGGGAAGTAAGACTGTGTATTTATGAAGATGGTGACAAACTCAGATCACCCCATGCACCCCTCACACTCTAGTGGAGGAAAAAGTGTCCCCCACAACTGACTTCTTGGAACATTGTTAAGATGGTAATACTCCCTAGAGCTTTGTACAGATTCAATGCGGTTCCTATAAGGATTCCCATGACATTCTTTAAAGAAATTGACCAAACACTACTGAAATTCGTATGGAATAATAAACCCCCCACGGATAGCTAAAGCAATCCTTGGGAAGAAGAAGATGGGAGGCATCACCTTTCCCAACCTCAAACTGTACTACAAAGCAGCAGTAATTAAAACAGCATGGTACTGGAATAAAAACAGACCGGTGGACCTATGGAATAGAGTTGAGTATCCTGACACCCACCCTCAAAGACATGATCAGTTAATCTTTGATAAAGGTGCAAAGAGTCCAAACTGGAGTAAGGGAAAGCCTCTTCAACAAGTGGTGCTGGGAAAACTGGACAGCTACATGTAAAAAATGCATTTGGACCTGTGTCTAACACCTTGCACAAAAATCAGTTCAAAATGGATTAAAGATCTCAATGTAGACCTGAATCCATAAAGTACGGTTGAAGAAAATATAGGAAAAACCCTCCACGACATCGATGCTAAAGACATCTTCAAAGGTGAAACACCATTAACAAAGCAACTAGAAGAAAATATAAATATATGGGACTACATGAAACTGAAGAGCTTCTGCACCTCGAAAGAAACAGTGACCAAGATAGAAAGACAGTCCACAGAATGGGAAAGAATATTCACCCAATACCCATCTGATAAGGGGTTAATATCCAGGATATATCAGGCACTGGTACAGCTATATAAGAAAAAAACAGCCAACCCCATTAGAAAATGGGGAGAGGGAGATGAACAGAAACTTTGACAAGGAAGAAATCCGAATGGCCAAAAGGCATATGAAAAAATGCTCATCATCACTAATCATCAGAGAGATGCAAATCAAAACAACAATGAGATATCACCACAGAGAATGACCCATATCCAAAAGGGTAAAAGCAACAAGTGCTGGCGTGGATGTGGGGAAAAGGGGACTCTCATACACTGTTGGTGGGAATGTCGACTTGTACAACCTTTCTGGAAAACAATATGGGCATTCCTCCAAAGACTAGAAATTGAGCTCCCCTTTGACCCAGCCATACCGCTCCTGGGAATATACCCTGGAAAGCCAAAAACACACAGTGGAAACACAATCCGCACTTTTATTTTCATAGCAGCACTATTCACAATAGCCAGAACCTGGAAACAACCAGTATGCCCGAGAACTGATGACTGGATAAAGAAACTGTGGTACATCTACACAATGGAATACTATGCAGCTGTCAGAAAAAATGAAGTTATGAAATTTTCCTATAAATGGATGGATATGGAAAGAATCATGTTGAGTGAAATTAGTCAGAAGGAAAGAGAGAGACATAGAATGACTGCATTTATTTGCATGACATAAATATACTAGGTGATCTTACCAAAAGTGGAAATTACCACAAGCGTGTGGGAGTCAGAGGTTGGTTTAGATAGAGAAGGGAACATGTGTGAATAAATGTCTAAAGTTCTGATACTAACATAGAACTGAGCATTAAATACAGACAAAAAATGCAAATGATGGCTTCTAAGTGTATGTAGTGCAACCCACAATGTGTGGGAGAAGGAGGAGAGAGAGAGGGAGAGGAGAGGAGATAAAGAACCTGCCATTTAGGCAGGATGTGGGAGGGGGAGGGAATTGGGGACATGGGTGGTGGCTGAGGGGCACTGGTGGAGGGCGGGGTGCTGGAACACTTTGTGACCGAAACCCCAAGCGTGAACAATGTTGTAATTGTATATCTCACGGTGGTATAATAAAATGTTAAAAAAAAAAGGGAACAGACTCTTTATCTGGAACTCAGGCCCAGCCACCTCGCCATGGCATGTGGCACTTCTCACCCTGTCCCCACCTGAGCTGACCTGATTACCCACCTGAACAGATAAATCAAGGGCACCATCACCATGACTGTTTCCCTCTCTCCTTTACTCTCATTCAAATATCCCGTCCTTCTGAAGAAAGAAGGAAAGACAGACATTTCCACCAAATTCATGACTGAAGTAGTGAGTCCCCTCACTCCCATCAAGTCTTGGCTAAGTTGCCATGCCTTAGTGAGATCACCTAACTAAAATTTTTAAACTCCCCACACTGGTCTATCCATGTCCTCTCCTTAACTTTCTTTATAACACAGATCTTTAAGTGCAGCCATACTTTATTGCTTTTATTTTTGCTTACTATATGTAATATTCACCCACCTCACCCCCCTCCATCTAGAAGCTGCATAAGATCTTTTTTAAAAAAATTATTTTGGGGCCGGAGCGATAGCACAGTGGGTAATGTGTTTGCCCTGCTAGCGCCGACCTGGGTTCGATTCCCCAGCATCCCATATGGTCCCCCGAGCTCCGCCAGGAGTAAATCCTGAGTGTAGAGACAGGAGTAACCCCTGAGCATTGCCGGGCAAAAAAAAATATTTTGGTCCTTTGGATTCACTGATATATCCTCAAAGCATAGAGCACAACTCCTCATGCACAGTAGGCATGAAGTAATGCTGATGAGTCAAGAACACATGAGGGGAGTGGGCAAGAGATGCCTAACTCACAATTCACTTCGCAGCTCTGCTCTCTCTGTGGTTTCTGCTCTCTGAGGTTTCTCATGCCACAAGCGTGTTCCTGGCAAAATGCAGCCAGGTATATGCAAGCATCTCTGTGTAAGGGTATGAACTCCATGACTAAGATGTAGATGTGGAAACGCAGGGCTGGACAGACAGTACATCAGGTTCTTGACTCGCACATAGCTGACAAAGACTTTATTCCAGCACTGCAGATGGTTTCCAGCACCACCAGGAGTGACCCCTGAGCACAGAGCAACAACAAATGTGCAACAAATGTGCAAACACAAAATGACCCAACAACAACAAAAGTGCAAACACTTCTACCCCCAGCAAGCACTAAAGCCAGAAAGCAAAAAGGGCAACCCCAGCCAGCACATAGCTGAGTGAGCGAGGCCCACAATACTGCACATGATACCTGGTCAATATCAACAGTGAAGGGAATAAAAAAAAGTAAATCTAATACCCTAATAGAATGTGAACAGATGCTCTCTGTCTTACTTTTTGGAATCCTATTTCAAAAACTGCTTACCCTCTTTAAGGTCCTAGCCCTACCACCTACTTTTTTTTTTAAAGAAAATGGAGGCCCTTAGAAAGAGCTCCTAAAATCTGTGGCTTTATCACCTAGAAGCTACCTGCAGCAGAGCCTGCACACTCAACCCTCCTTCTCATTAGAGTCAGCCTCCTCCCAATTACGTTTGAAATCTACCCTTTCATGCCTCTTCAAGAAATACAATCCTTGCCCTTCTTTCTCAACCAACATTTCTCATTTTATAGTTTTACTCAAATGGCAAGAAGGAGACTCTTCGAAGGTCCTCCCTCCCGCTACACACCCAGACCCTCTCTCTGGCCTTCCCAGCTCATTTTTTTCACCCTTCACCTCTTGCTCTGACTACAGGTTATCATCCAACCAGAACACCTACTAGAAGCCGCTTGCCTTGGAACCTGATGCAAACCCAGTGGAAGTTTCCAGCTCTCTGAACAAACCTCTTGGCAGTTCAGTGCTTGTCACATGTCTCACCGTGTACTCCTTTGATGGACAGAGTGGCACCCGGGCTTTCCTCCTCCAACCCCTCCAGGCTTGCCCTAATTAAAGCTGGTGTTCTTCCAGGAGAAGTTGGGCTTTATCTCGCCTCATCAGCTATTCTCTTGATAACCTCACCCAATTCAATTATGATCTTCTTCTGGAGAAATAACTCCCAGATTTATATCTCTATGCAGAAATCTTTTGAGCTTCTGACATGAATATCCAATTGCCTACCCCCATCTTGAATCTCTCAAAGGCACTTCACATTTAACATGGTCCAAGATCAAAGTGATGGTATTTTCTCCCCAAACCAGTGGTCTTCGAAGAAACAATGCTTTTATCTTCTCACACGTACAAGTTGGAGACTGAAAGCCACCCCTGCCATCCCCTGCTTCCTTCACCCCCATCATCTGATCCATCACCAAGTTCTGCTCACTTTTATTTTACTTGAGCAATTGTTTGTTTATTGAATCATTGTGAGATACAGAGTTACAAAACTGGTTATTGTTGGGTTTCAGTCAGTGTCCCAACACCCACCATCCCTCCAGCTGGTGCATTCCCATCACCAATGTTACCAGTTTCCCTCCCACCACCCTCGCCCTAGCTTGTCTCTATGGCTCTCTCTCTCTCTCTCTCTCTCTCTCTCTCTCTATCTATCTATCTATCTATCTATCTCTTTCTCTCTCTCTCTCTTTCCTTTTTGGGCATTATGGTCTGCAATACAGATATTGAGAGGTTATCATGTTAGCTCCTTTACCTATTTTCGGCATGCAGTTCTTATCCAGAGTGATCGTTTTCAACTATCTCTGTTATAGTGGTCCCTTCTCCATCCCAACTGCGCTGTGTTCAGGAGTGATACCGTGCTGGATCCAACTAGGTTAGCCACATGCAAGTCAAGTGCTTTACCTCCCATGCCCTCTCTCTCTCTCTCTGCCTCAAGTAGATTTCTTTAAGCAGGCTTCAGCTCCTCTAGACGTTAAGAGAAGTCAAAATCGGCTCCCTGGTGTCCCTGTAGTGGCACCAATTCTCCAGAGTGTCCTGAACTTAATCAACTTGAATGTAACAACCTGTTAGCAACTTATAGAATCAGTTTAAAGGATCATAGGACAGCTTTTTAGTATGACAACACCGGAGAATCAGACAGAACAAGTGCTCACTAACATTTTAGATGGATGGACAGGTAGTTGGGTGGGTATATAGAAGAAAAAAGAGGAGGAAGGAAAGGAACTGGGAAAGGGAGAGAAACAGGGTGGGAGAAAGATACAGTCGTATGGATACGCATACTAGGACATGATTCACAATAACTGTAATTTTTCACAGTGGATCATGATCCCAAACTGTTTCATTTCAATTCCATACAGTTTCTGTTAGTCCTGGAGGACAAGAGCTATAGTTTGTCTTTTCAGAGAAGGTAAAGAAATCTTTAGACAGCATGAATTCTTCTCTTGGAACCAAGATCTGGCAACCCAGAGCCTGGCTGTCCTAGCAGGTTTGCTACTTGAACTCTGCCAGGCAAAAGCAAAGCCTATGCTCACAATAGTCTCACCTTTGCCTCCAAAGGCACGACTCAGAGAAAAGCAGTTTACCTCAGTGTATTATTGCCTTGAGGCAGGGTAGGAGGACAGGGGGAGGAGGCAGACGCAGAGGCTGAAAGATCACAGCTTCCCTCTGTCCCCCATTCCAGTCACATTTGTCAGACCTGGGCTCCGGGCCCCTCACACTTTCCTGCTGGACCACAACAGTCCCTAACTCTCTCTTCTCTGGCCCCTTGTCGGTCAGACAGCTGCCCTTGCCCTAGGGTGCTCTCAGGACAAGGTCTTTTTTTGCTTTTTGGGTCACACCTGGCAATGCTCAGGGGTTTCTCCTGGCTCTGCACTCAGGAATTACTCCTGGCGGTGCTCGGGGAACCATATGGGATGCCGGGGATCGAACCCGGGCGGCATGGGCCGGCCGCGTGCAAGGCAAGCGCCCTACCCGGCTGGTCTATCGCTCCGGCCCCCTGGATGAGGTCAGTTTGCTTAGCTTCAAGTCTCCTCACAATTTCCTCAATCTCCTGCGGGGTTTTCACCGCCCCCACAACTCTCCTTCACTGCCGGCTATGCCCCACCCCTACCCACGCTGCCCTGAGGATCCCTTTGACTCACCTGTTTTCTTCATGTATTCTACAGACTTGCACAGAGCAGCAGGGCCAGCCACGTTGAGCAGCCATGTACTCAAGGACAGAGAGAAGACAGGCTGCAGAGGCCGGCCGGAGCTCTCCCCCCCACCCACTCCCCCTCCCGACACAATACTCCTCCAGGAACTTGGGGTGTCTGCCAGAGCTTAGCTCCACAGCCTTCCTAATTTTTTCTTCAAGACTCTCTTCAAGTCCCTTTCTTCGGCCTTCAGATATCCAGACCCCCTCCCTACACCCCACTTCCTGTCCCCCTGAAAAACTCCAGTCACCCTGCACCTGCTCACAGTCCGGACACAGCTGCCTTGTCTTTTTGCTCTGTGCCTTGCCCCTCCTTCTCCCCAGGGCCACACCCAGAGCCTGGCTGTCAAGATGTGGGGCGATGCTCAATGAGTCGGTGTGGACGGATTGACTGATGGGGAGGATCCAGGGCCCAAGTGGGAGCCAGGGTCTGTCTAGCCTGCCTCCCTGCCTGCTTGACCTTTGGTGACAACGTGATGAGAGAGGGGAATAGACCAAGGTCAGGGATAGGTAAGCTGGGGTCGCGCAGGGCCTTCTGGAAGCAGTGTGTGTGTGCTTTTTGTTTTTTTCTTCTGTGGTCACTCTGGCAGGAGTCCCCGCAGAGAGCACAGCCGGAGAAACATCACAGACACACGTGCTCTGGTGGACGGAGCCCCAGTCGCCATAATGCCGCCCCATTATGAGGTCTATTTGCGCTTCCTCTGCCTAGGGCAATATCTCACCACTGAAATTTAGGCAAATGAAATAACGAGCAATTTGGGAAAAGGAATGAAATGCTGAGCAGGATCCAAACCATCCCAGACACCCGCCTGCAGGGGCTTTTCAAGTTGAGCAATAATTGTAAGGAATATTTAAAGTCACTCCTGGGAAAACACACCAGGATTCTTGCAAACCAGAAGGCCCCGTGGCTTCCGGAAGCCACTGGTTTTCCATGGGGTGGGGGGAGCAGTGGAGATCTGTCTAGGGGGTCTCTGGGGCCGTTGTTTGAGTCCCCCATGACTACAGCTGAAGGTTATCAGAGAGGCCCACCCAGAGCAAAGCAGGAACTCAGCCTCTAGCCCTGACATCCTCCACCAACCACCTCCTTCCTGGAATGGAACATGAGGAAAGTGCCAGGCCACCCTGGAATGCCTGAAATGCTCACCAGTGCTGACTAGTAGAGGCCTGTCCACACAGGGAGAAGGACTCTGTCCACGCATCCACTTTCACTCACTCCAGTCTCTGTGGGGCTCTCACTACTTGCAAGTCCTTCTTTAGGCGCTGGGAACACAGCAGGCAACGAACACTCACTTGGTGGACACTCACTAAGTCCAGCTTCTTACTGTCACTGACCAGGGTGTGAGAGGGGACAAAATAAACAGAATACACTAAGTACTTTTCCTTTCGGAATACTAAAGTCATTGGGCTTCCCTCTAACCTTGGACTCCAGGCACTTCCTGCTCACAAGTAAGGAAGCAAGGAACAGAGCAAGAAGTAGCAAGGAAGTAAATGTTGGAGGGCACAGGGTCCCTGTGGGAAAACCCCTAAGTTCTACACGAAGTATATTGCAGCATCAGAAGGGAAGGGCGGTTCTCTGATTTCAGGGACCTTCCCTCTCTGCACAGTGAACGTCCCACTTTGGATGAAGGACAGGGGTGTCATGAAGACCAACACCTTACAACAACAAATAGTACATTTACATTCACATTAAACATAAAATGTTTCAAGTTAAAAAAATGGGGGGTAGGCTAGGAATAGGTAGGGACTGCACTATCCTCTGAACTATGTTTACCCTCTGAAGTACTATACAATTTCAGTTCAGTTCAGTTTGATTTGGTTTTGTGCAAGTTGAGGAGCTGAGGCTCTGAAACCTGAGTTGTGGATTATTCACCGAAAGATGTAGATGATGTGTAGGTATGTAGAAGCATGCATCTGTTCAGTGACATTCTCTGTTGGCCTCTTTTTATAATCCCTTTGGGGGAATGTCCCTTCACAATTAATAACAACTTCCCCTCAGTGCAGATTCACTTGAAGAAGATTCCAGAAAGCAACATAGGTCAGAGGAACAGAGAGTGATTGGAAAAGAGTCTTAGCATCCACAGGAGAGGGAGGACCAGTGTCACCTCCACATTCATCCATGGCACTGTAGCTGAAGCACTAACCATGTGCTTGAGCACCAGCCAAATTCAGGTCAGTCTCAGTCTGTACAGGGTGAAGTCAGGGTTAGAATCTGATTTTCTAAAACTGACCCAGTGAGTAGTAGCCTCTCATCTTGTGCATGTATTGATGAACTGTGCGGCGGCACAAAAACAGAGAAAAATCAGCTCTTCTGCTGGGTGGAGTTCTGACGAGATGTGGGGTCCGGATGTTGAAAATGGTGAGGCTCTGCTGGGATGGCGGGCCAGGACTAGAACCCGCCTTCCCTCCTGGGAGCCTCATGATCAGCTGGGCACAGGGAGAGCTGGTAGCAGTTCTACCCCATGTCTCTGAGTCTCTGGATCAGGCATACCTGAGCTTGAATTAGATGGCTGTAGGGTGGGACTCTGACGAGCTACTCCAAAGGGCTCTGAAACCCTGATCTGTAGATGATATACAGAAATCTAGTTCCCTATAGGAAAGGATAAACAAAAAGTATGTTCCACAGACACCACCAAAATCCAACAGTGCTGGGGGTCTTGGCAATTCAAGAGAATCATCTGCTTGGAGGCAGGAGAGCATCTGAAAGCCACAAAAAACTACACTGTCAGAGAAGAGCTAATGAGGTAAATATTGCTGGGAACCAAAAACCAAGCTGCGTATTCCAAGAAGAGGGAGCAGAATGCGCAGAGGCTCAGGTATGGAGAAGCCAAGCACTGTGCTGTCAGGGAAGGCAGCAGCCGGAAACAGGCAGAGGATGACAAAAGTGTGCTCAGGACAGGGGCTGACAGTGTCTCAGCTTCTGCAGGACAGTGACCAGGGCACTGTGCTATGGACGGGGCTGACACTCAGCTTCTGCAGGACAGTGAAAGGGCACTCCGGCAGGAGAAACAGCACATGCTAGGGATCGGAGGCAGGACTATATAATGTTATGACAGCACAAAGCTGGTTAGGGGGACAGAATGTTGTCCAGAAGGGAAACAGCCCAGTGGAGAGGAACACAGGGAAGAGAGGGAAGAGAGGAAAGAGGGAGCTTCGCCTGTCTAGGGGACAAGGGACTGAGTGAGCGCTGCAGAGAAACCACCAAAGGGAGGGATTGAGAGAGCCCACAGGTAGATCGTTTGCCTTGTAAGAGGCTGACCCAAGGGCATCCCCAGGACCTCATGTTTCCCTGAGAACTTCCAGGAGTGATCCCTGAGCACAGAACCGTGAATGCATTTGGGTGTGTCCCCAAAACCCCAAATAAACGAAGTTAAGGTATGAGGAAGGGGCAGTGGGGAGAAAAAAAAGGCAGGAAGGGTGAGAAGCAGGGAGGCCCTAAGCAGCTAGGCAGATCCAGAATTGGGGCCGCGACAGAGCACAGGTGCCCAACACAGCTCCGGCAGCACATGGCAGAAAGGGGCCCTGCGGTGCAAGGCAGAGCTGCTGGGCCGTGAAAGCATAGCCTCCGACTCTTTCACCAGACAAAGATTTCATTACTGCCAATGTGAGCATTTTTCTCAATTTTTTTGCCATTTCTGAAGGTTCAATAAATAGGTGACTGCGTGGGGCACTGCTCCAGGGCAGCACAGAATCCAAGATGGGAGGCTCAGGCCACCGAGACTCAAGAGGTGAACGCTAACGATCACGTGATGGGGGTTCCTGCTTTCATTGCTATTTTCCTTTTTTAAAAAGGCATCGAAAATCAGATGGGCTGGTCATGTAATGCGATTTGGAGACAACCGCTGGACTAGAGCTGTTACCGACTGGATCCCACGGGACGTCAAAAGATCACGTGGTCGCCCACCTACAAGATGGTCAGACTTCTTCGTCAAGACCCTGAACGAGCAGTTTAAGGCTCTTCGTATTCCTGAAGCAACCAGATGCCATTGGGCTACACTGGCACGTGATAGGGTCAAATGGAAATATTACTGGCGCCCGCTCGAGCAAATCGATGAATAACGGGATGTCAAGTGATCAAGTGACCACAGTTACAAAGTTATTCATGACTGAGTTTCAGTCATAAACGTTCCAACATCTGTCCCTTCACCAGTGCACACTTCCCATTTCCCACCAAAGCCCCCATTTCCCTCTGGTTCCCACCCTCCAGCCTGCCTCTATGGCAGACAGTTCTCTCTCTCTCTCTCTTTCTCTCTCTCTGCATTGTGGTTTGCAATATTGTTACTGAAAGGTTCATGTGTATCATGTATCACTTTACCACAGTTCTTGACGAGAATTTTCAATTATTATTGTCACAGTCATTCCTTTAAAAATAGTTGTTGTTGTTTTTTATTTTTGAGCTACAACCAATAGCACTCAGGGCTTACTCCTGGCTCTCTGCTCAGGGATCACGCCTGGCTATAATCAGGGGACCATATGGAGATCAAATCTAGGTTGGTCATGTATAAGGCAAGAGCCTTACCCACCATACCATCATGTCAGTCCCTATATTTTTCTTTTAACATATACTCCAACCTTAGATTCAAAAGCCCTCAGAATTCACTAGCTCTCATAAATGTTTGGATTCAGGGGAATATTTCTCTTGGCAGAGGAAAAGGGATTAGGGGAATAAGAGTGATCAGAGAACCAGAATCTGACCAGAAGACATCTCTGACAAAATCTAGCGTCATTCCTCTCACAGACAGCTCCTCCTTTGTTTCTCCCTGCTTCTTCCTACACGGGGACAGCTGTTGACACTGCCCAAGTGAAGTGCCTTTTATTATTAATTTGACTTTTTAAAAAATTGATTGAGGGCTGGAGCGATAGCCCAGCGGGGTAGGACATTTGCCTTGCACGCGGCCGGCCTATGCCGGCCCGGGTTCGATCCCCGGCTTCCCATATGGTCCCCGAGCACCGCCAGGAGTAATTCCTGAGTGCAGAGCCAGGAGAAACCCTGAGCATCGCGGGTGTGACCCAAAAAAGAAAAAAAGAAAGAAATTGGTTGAGATACTGTGATTTGCAACACTGTCAATGATGGTTTCCTGTGTACATGATTCCAACACCCATCACCACTGTATCCAACATCCTGCCCCAAGGTTGCCTCCTTCTCAAACCCTGTACCCCCAAACTCAGTTCTGTGGACCAGTTCTTTCATTTTTATTGCCTTCGACCCTTGGACCAGCAAAGTGCCTTTTAATGAAGTGGGTGGGGTCTCTGACTCCACTAGAGCCTTACAAGGAGTGATCTCTGCATGGCTAACACAGTTCCACACTGGCTGCAGTGTTTTTCCATTTCCTCAGGTCTGCATTCTGCAAAGAGTAACTGAGGGTATTAATATTGGTCCTTGCCTTTTTGCTAGGCTAGGTAATGAAGAGCACCCCCACTGAATAGTATTACTGCCTAAAAAGGGTTTGGAGAGCACAGAGGCAGCCACCTGGTTTTGCCAAGAAAGACAGGCCCTGTCCCCTAGTCCCTTGAGGTAACCTGAAGACAGGCTCCTTGGCTAATTTTTTTTATTTTTTCCCTTGGCTAATTTTTAAATTCTCTTTCCTTTATTTCATAATTCCTGGGGCAACTAGTAACTGAGATTTCTTTTTTAACTTAAAAATTTTTTTTTACCTTTGTAAGTGTCTGAAAACTTCAGAAAGGTTTTGCTTTTTTCACTATCATGCAGTTTAGTAAATGTCAATCCAGGCAATCCTGGAAAAAGATGCAACATTCTATGACTGCATTCATTTGCAGGATATAAATAAAAATAGTATGAGACTAATATCTAAGGCCAGGCAAAACAGAGACCAGGAGGACTTGCCAGTGGCTGGAAACTATCACAAGTGTTTGTGGGTCACCAGTTAGGAAATACAGAGAAGGGACCAGTATGTAAATAATTGTTGGAAATGATGAAGCCAACTAGAACTGAGCATTGAATGTAGGCAAAGGGATATACATGATAACCCCCTAAATGTATGTATTGCAAACTCTAATGTGTAAATGAAGCGAGAAAGAGAAAGAGAGAGAGAAGAAGGACGAGGAGGAGGAGAAGAAGAAGGAGGAGAAGACAATGAAGACAATGATGATGATGACAAAGAAGAAGGAGGAGGAGAAGAAGGAGGAGGAGGAGGAGAAGGTGGAGGGAGAAGGAGGAGGAGGAGAAGGAGGAGGAGGAGGAGAAGGTGGAGGAGGAGGAGAAGGAGTAGAAGTAGGAGAAGAAGAAGGAGAAGACAAAGACGACAAAGACAACAACGTGGCGACAATGACGAAGAAGGAAGAAGAAGAAGAAGAAGAAGAAGAAGAAGAAGAAGAAGAAGAAGAAGAAGAAGAAGAGGAAGAAGAAGAAGAAGAGGAGGAGGAGGAGGAAAGGGAGAAGAAGGAGGAGGAGGAGGGGAGGAAAAGGAGGAGGAGGAGGAAAAGACGACAACGAAGTAGGAGGAGGAGGAAGGGGGAGGGAATCTGGGAACATTGGTGTTAGGAAGGGTGCACTGGTGGAGGGATGGGTTCTGGACCACTGTATAACTGAAACTCAATAATAAATAGCTCTGCAATTGCATATCTCACGGTGGCATGATAAAATTTTTTAAAAAGATGCAACATTCTAGAGAGCTGCAATGAGAGGTCACAGGTCATAGGTAAGAGAACTCCCTGGTGATGATTGTTCCTTCTCCCATACCTGAATCCAAAATAACACCCAGGTGAAACTTTAGGTTTAGTCAGAGAAAGCTAGTCTCCAAACAGTTTGAAATAAGGCAGGTTTCAGAACGTGGAAGAAGGTGTGTCATTTTTACTGTTTTGTACTGGGAACAAGAGCCACATAGATCCTGGGCCAGGGAGACCTCTCTACCTCTGTCTTCCTTCAGTCGGTGCCCCTAGGCCAGGAACATCATGTCTACGGCTCATTTTCAGTACACATCACCTCCACTGGTGAATCACAGGAACAGTTCCAGAGGAGACAGATCAGATCAGAAGCCCCTATCCCTAAAGTAAAGGGGCCAGGAATACCTTTAAATGAATTGAGGTATCTTTTCTTGAGTCCTACAATGGATTCTCAAAGCCACTCAAGTTCCAATCACCAATAAAACCACTAGTGGTGATTATAGTGATCATGATGGTGGTGGTCTGGTTTCCCTAGAGACTTCACCATTCCCAGGACTGGGCTAGAAGACTGAGGTGTCTTTGGGCCCATATTGGTTTTGAGGGAGAGCCCAGTAAAGACTGGATGTGTTCAGGGAACCCAGATGAGTCTGGTCCCTTCTGCTCTTCAGCTTCCCCCACACTTTCTCCACATCCTGCTGTCCATAATGATCCCATGCCACAATCAGGCACAAATAAGTCACGGCTCTCAACCTTCACTTCCAGATCAATGTCCTCCAAAGGTGGCACCAAGCTCTGGAGTAACACACAGACAAGAAAAAACCATGAGTTATTTCTCTATTGCAGTTTGCTCCCATAAACAACCCAAGTTCTCACGGCTCTACCTCCCACATGGATGCCACATGGACGTGCTTCTCTCCACCTTTCCTTCTGTCCCCATATCCACATCATCCCTCACCTAGGACTCCTTTAGGCCCTCCCCTGCCTCCTACAGAGCAGCCAGGATGATCCTAAGAAAACTGTAAAAAGCATTACTTCACACCTCAGTCCAATACAATGAACTCACATGTCTTCTTCCCTATCCACCTCCCATCTACCTTTGGCCTGCTCTCATCCTGCCCCTGCCTGCAGACTTTCCTTTCTGCACACCACCTTCCCAAGCTCTTTGCTCACTCACTATGTACCTTGGACGTGTGTAGCCAGGAGACAGGATCACTCTCCCAGTGGGAAGAACACCATCAGTTTGACTCAGATACTCACCCTGGATTTATTCCCCATGTGAACTTGGCTCCTGGAGTTCCTGACCACTCATCTCTTACCAAAGAACTACCAATCACAAAGCCTAACTCCAAACTGCCAGAAATCCTCCACCTACCACTGCCTATTCTTGCATCAGGCAGAAGCACCTTGATCTTACAACAGGCAAGAGCACCCCTGGAAGGCTGGAGAATATCTAAGCCACTTCATCTTCCTTTTCCCTCTTGTTTTTATTACCCTCAGAAACAAAACAACATGAAGTCCACTTCTCTCTCTTCTGACTGTCCATCAGCCCTTACTAGATCCCATCAAATTCCTTAAATGCGATTTAACAGGCTCTTCCATCCTTTCAAACATGTTTACCTTGTCTCCACTCTATTGATGCAATTCTGCTTTAACCCAACTAAAGTCAGTTTGTCCTGCCCCTCGAGGTGTTGCAGGTGTGGCTGTGGTGCCCGGCTGCATCAGCAGGTGGCAGACAGGAGACAGGCTGGTCTACACCCCAGGGCTTTGCCCCATGGGCCCTGGATGGTTGATGGTCTGACATAGAAAAAGATAGAAAAAGACTGAACCCTCCCCGGATGAACCAGAGCCATAGCATAGCCTGGCAAGTTACCCGTAGTTTATTCGATATGCCAAAAACAGTAACAATAATGGACCTCATTCCCAATGAATGGAGATGTTACTGGCACCCGCCTCCAGCAAATCGATGAATAACGGGAAAACAAGTGATACAAGTGAAGTGAAACTCAGTTTGACTGGAGTTGACTGTCAGCCCTATCATTATTCTGAGGACCTTAGAAAATCAAACTCCCTGAACTTTGTATTTCTCATCTTTAAAATATACATAACAGCTACTTTAAAGGTATTGTTAAGGTCAAATCAAAAATGTTCTAAGAAGCCCAAGAGAATAAAGGTGATAGTACTATCATCACTGATTCTTAATCAAGAAAGTATGAAAAATTCTTTCTACACTCTGGGAAAGATTGTAAATACAATAAATTAGAAGTTGGTGAAAGAGAAAACACCACACACACACACACACACACAGAACTGCAAACACAGAATATGCATTAGGCACTTCAGATGTTCACATACACAAACTCTAAACCTAATGTCTGCACCAATCCAGTGAGGCAATATCCCTTTTATAGATGTACATAGAAACTAAGACACAGAAAAATGAAGTTATGTCCAAGTATCATTACAGTGACAGAGTCAGGGTTCAAATCAATGTCAGGATGTAGGATCTGAGAACTGGGAGCTCAAACACGTGGTTCTCTCCTTCCATAAGGGAATGATTTAATAAAATGGAGGATAGTTGGACTGGAGTACAGTGGTACAAGCAATGTACTAGGTACAAGCACCCTAGTACAGTGGCTAGGGTGCTTGTCTTGCATGCGGTCAACCTGGGTTTGATTCCTGGCATCCCTTATGGTCCCCAAGCACTACAAGGAGTGATTCCTGAGTGCAGAGTCAGTAGTAACCCCTGAACATTGCCGGGTGTGACTCAAAAAGAGAAAGAAAAAAAATGGAAGTAGATTTCACTGAACTCCTCACAAAAAGGGTAGCTACATGGTAACTGAATTATGACCAGTGAACAAAGCCTCTCTAGGCTTTGTTTCCCAGCCTCAGCCTAGTCATCACCAGCTCCTCAACCTCTAGGTTTTGTTCCCCAGCCACAGCCTAGTCATCAACCAGCTCTTCAACCATTTCATCCTTGTCGGTATCATTGAGAAAAAAGCAGGACTCAGCAAGGTCTGAATGTCCCAGCCCATATTAGACCCTGCACAAGGTGTGGCCAAGAATACCTTGGAAGTCTGGGTAGACCACTCAGCTTCCCACCCAAGAGCTCCCTCTAAGTTTAGGAAGTGGAATCTGGGGAGAATCTAAAGGGAGCAGGGAACCAAAGTGTCTATCCTATGGAGAGCATCAATAACATAGTAACAGAGTGAGAAAGGCATCCCTCAACTTCTACCACACACACTGCCCCATCTAGTTCCCCCACCTCAGGAAGGAAAAAGCAACCACCACTGTGCCCAGCATATCCAATCATGGGAGAAAAGTGTCTAGAGTCATGAACATGAGTCAGCAGAGTCAGGTTGCTGATTTTTAGGAAAAACAATGAAAATAAGAAACGTGCTGATGGAGCTGATGATGCTGACACACAGCTGCCTTTTCTGGGTCTTCGGCACTGAGGCTTAAGTTCAGGGGACAAGCTAACAAACCCGAGTACTTGCTGGCTGAAGACAAAGGCACTGTATTAATGAACTCTGAAGAAACGCTGTAAACCAGACAAATCCTCCGCTCTCACCACGAAGGATGTTGACATGAAGCATATTCAAGCTCAGCCCAACAATGTGAACAATCCTTTGCTTTCTGCATGGAATTGTGGCTTTCACAGGGCGGCATCCCAACATCTCGGAGCTACGAGAATCAAAGCAGCATCAGTTGGCATGAGATCAGAAAGAAAACTTAAAGTCCAAAAGGAGATTTATCCATACCATCAATACCAGAAAATAGCGGGGAACTGGGAAACAAAGGACAGACAGTTAAGATGATCTTTCAATAGGATGATATGGAGAGTGAAACCTGAATACAAGATTCAACTTTAAACATTAGATGTGAAAAAGCATCTATTTCTGAAATTTTTAAATTTCAGTAACTATAAATCAGTAACCGTGAGTTTATCTGGAAGACAAAAAAATCAACCAAAGTAACTATAAATAATATGTCATGAGTTTATCAAGAAAAAGGGAAAATAAATTAATTTCCTAATAGGTAATCCACAAGAGATAAATTTAGGAAAATTGATTAACTTTTCTGGTTAGTTTCTAAAATATAAAAATTAAAACAACTACTACCTTTTGTCTTCTAAAACCAATAACTTTTTTATTTATTTTTCATTTATTTATTTTACTTACTTATTTACTTATTCATTTATTTATTTTGTTTTTTTGGGTCATACCTGGTGACACTCAGGAATTACTCCTGGAGGTGCTGGGGACAAAGTGGGATGCCAGGGATCAAACCCAGGTCAGCCACATGCAAGGCAATCACCCTACCTGCTGTGCTATCGCTCCAGCCCCCCAATAACTTTTAGATTCTGCCAAATATACATGAGGAAAGGCAACACAATGACACAAATATTGAAAGTTTGAAACACTCTGGCCAGCCACATCTAGGAGTTATCCTGAAGAGAACACAGAATATGCAACAATGACTACGCCCAAGAGTTTAAAAAATTAAATGTTCGAAATTTCAAATATAGTAAGTTTCTACTTGATCCAGGGAAGGTACAGAGGCAAGGTACTATACCACCATTCAAAACTAGAGTAATAACACATTACCATAACTAACTCGGGCATTTTCTCCCTTTTCCCTAAGTTTATGTTCTTCTGAGTTTGTTTGTTTGTTTGGTGTGTGTGTGTGTGTGTGTGTGTTTAATGAAAGGTGCATTACACCTTTGCAATAAGAACAGAGAAATGGTCGATTAAAATCACAAATCTAAGACTGGGGAGCAGGAGATGACACCTTGACAACTCAGCCTCTCTCTCTCCCTGGTGTGAAAAGTTCCCCAGGTCCATTTGCATGATTCCAGGTCAACCTCCACAGCACCCTGTAAAATAGAAAATGTGAATATAGCCTAATGCCCACACCTCATAATCTGTCAGGAATATCACTAAAATATCAATCTAATCCAAGTTATCATTTCCTACTTAAGAACCAAATTTAAGGGAATGTTAGTGTGTGTGCAGAGCATGACAATGGAAAAGAAATTAAGAAACAAATCCCTTGCGTCCATAAACATTTACAGAGAAAGATAATACCGACTTTGGGGTGCCTAAGTTATATTCCAGCATTTCAAGAGGGGCAGTGGGAAATGGGACAGTGTCAGTGGAGGGGATGAGACAATGAGATGGTTGAGAGTGGTCTGGGAAGACTGACTTGAGGAAGTACATGTGACCAAGCAGGCAGGAAAGGCTTGAGCAGCACACGGGATGGCTGTCTGGCTGACATGGATGGGTGACTGTTCTGCATTATCTGGGGGAAAACCTGTCAGTGGCCATAGTTGTTAGCCCTGGGTCAGTCCTTGATGTGGCCTATGTGATGGGCTGAGGTGGGGGGTGTGGGGGTTGTTGGGAGGAGGCTTGCTGAATCAACATTCTGTGGTGGTTAAGGGAGGGTGTGCTTAGTGGTGGATGACTCAGGGCACAAGGAAGGGTGGAGGGAGGAGGCAGAGCTGCACAGAGAACACGACGAGGAGCAGAGAACACAAGGGAGCACAGAGAACACGAGGGAGCACAGAGAACGCGAGGAAGCACAGAGAACACGAGGGAGCAAAGAGAACACGAGGGAGCACAGAGAACACGAGGGACCACAGAGAACGAGGAGCACAGAGAACGCGAGGGAGCACAGAGAACGCGAGGAGCACAGAGAACGCGAGGGAGCACAGAGAACGCGAGGGAGCACAGAGAACGCGAGGAGCACAGAGAACAAGAGGAGCACAGAGAACAAGAGGGAGCACAGAGAACAAGAGGGAGCACAGAGAACACGAGGGACCACAGAGAACACGAGGGAGCACAGAGAACAAGAGGGAGCACAGAGAACACGAGGGAGCACAGAGAACACGAGGGACCACAGAGAACACGAGGGAGCACAGAGAACAAGAGGGAGCACAGAGAACAAGAGGGAGCACAGAGAACATGAGGGAGCACAGAGAACACGAGGGACCACAGAGGACAAGAGGGACCACAGAGAACAAGAGGGACCACAGAGAACAAGAGGGACCACAGAGAACACGAGGGAGCACAGAGAACAAGAGGGAGCACAGAGAACACGAGGGAGCCAGAGAGAACACGAGGGACCACAGAGAACACAAGGGAGCACAGAGAACACGAGGGAGCACAGAGAACATGAGGGGAGCACAAGTGAGTCTAGTGTCAGAATCCTAGTCATCATCAGCAGGTACAGAAAGGCCACAGAAAGTGCCTTAACTTCTGCTAGGCATAATCTGTTAGAAATTTTCAGGAGAAAATGAAAAATGGCTGAAACATAAATGACAGGTTTTACTGCAGAAGGAACCAACAAGGTGAAAGACCAAGAGGGAAGTTCAAGGGAAACAGACACAGGGAACTAGAGTGAACAGAAATGTGCTCTAGGAAAGGAGAAACTGTCCTTTATGGAGTTTTGTCACTTGTGGGTTCTTGGCAAGCTGGTTGTGGGGACCGCATAGGATTCCTACCTGCCTGGTAGTTCACCTGGACCACTTTGTACCTCCATTTTTCTTACCCTGTACTGAAAGGGTGAGTCTCTTTCTCATTTCCACCACTGGGGGTAAAATTTAGCCTGATGACTTGATTCCGGGGTCCAAAATCATTCCCCTCTCAAGGTTCACAGCGGATGCCCAGGAAGGGCCAGAGAAGCACTTGAAATCACACCTGAGTTCAATCATTGTCAAGGAAGACCAATCTTGAACAAATCTGCATATTTTTAGGCAGAAGAAAATTAAAATAGAAAACTCATACAGAGTCAAAAAAGTCACCCAGAGTCAAAAGCCACGGGAGACAACCAGCAACTGGTACAAAATAAAATGCCGATGATGTGGGACTGAAGAGCTAGAACAGTGTGGAGGGCGTTTTCCTGTAATGGCCAAACCATGTTCTATCCCTGGCATCCTATATGGTCCCCCATGCACAGCCAGGAGTGATTTCTGACCACAGAGCCAAGAGTAAGCCCTGATCATTGTTGGATGTGGCCCAAAACAAACAATGGAGATGATGTAAGTATAAAAAAATCTTAGTACAAGACAAAGTCACTGTGATATGTCAGCCAGGAATAAAAGGCAGGGCAGACATGGGGCCCCATCAACACAGAACACCAGAAACACAACCACCAGCTGTCTAACCTGTGTTAATGTACATAGTTATGGTGCCTTATATGACATGCAACCCGTACCTAATAAAGCTATTTTTTTTAAATGGTTAACTTGATCTTTATATCCTTCTAAGGTCGACACTGATGCAAACCCCTTTTTACAGGTCAAGAAAATTAAGCATATGGAATAACTTGCCCCAGTAGACTTGGAAATGGAAGAAGTGAGACCAACGACCCAGGCCATACTCCTGAGCACTGCAGAAACTACTTAGAGCCCAGAAATGGCCCCATTCTTTCTCACTTGTCATTGCAAATATGGAAGGCACAAAAGGGGACAGATTCCACCCCCTCTTCGTCTTTCCAAGGAGGCCTTGGGGATGATGATTCTATTGTGGACCCTGTCACCCAAAGATTCTGAGGTAAAGTGCCTGGAGACACAAACTCTCACAGGCTGCTCAAGGTAATAGCCCACTCCTGCAGGTACACAGCAAGCACGGGTGGTCCTCTCTGTCCTGCACTTCCAGTGACACTTCCCATTCTGCAATTCTTCCACCCCCAAAGTTCTCATTTGTCTCCAGGAAACAGCATCTTTTGTTGGTTTCCCGGTCACAGTGGACGTCTCAGCTATTAAGGTCTTTCCTGACTCTCTCTTTGTGCCCTCTCTGTTTCCCTAGTCCTGACTCGGCCTCTGATACAGACTCCTAAAAGCACCAGTTTCGTGCCATGTAGCTTTCTCAGGGCCAACCCCACATGTAGGCCCCAACTACCAGAACAAGTGACAAGCAACAAGCAGGAACTACCCTCATCCTTCTCCCTGGGACTCTCAATATACATTTTCTTTTTTATTTTTAATTTTTTAAGTATTTTATTATACCACCGTGAGATATACAAATAAAAAGATATACAATTAAAAAGTTCATGTTTGGGTTTTGGTCATACAGTGTTCCAGCACCCGTCCCTCCACCAGTGCCCATCACCCACCACCAACATCCCCGGTTCCCTCCCCTTCCCCAGCCCACCTCCATGGCAGGTTCTTTATTTCTTTCCCTTTCTCTCTCTTTCTCTTTTCCTTCCCCTCAGACTATGGATTACAGAACATACATTAAAAGGTTGTCATGTGTATCCCCTGCCTCTATTTAATGCTCCAGTTCCAGGTTGGCACTAAGTACCCTCGACAATTATTAGCACCCCTGTTCCATTTTCTGTCTTACCTAAACTCTGACTCCCACACGTTTTGGGATAATTTCCACCCTTTGACAAGACCTCCTGATATATGTTTCACTTGACCTTGGATATTGGTATCATAATATGTACATATATATTTATGCCATGCAAATAAATGCAGTCATTCTGTATCTGTCTCTCTCCTTCTGGCTAATTTCGCTCAACATAATCTTCTCCATGTCCATCCATTTATAGGCAAATTTTATAACTTCATTTTTCCTAACAGCTGCATAGTATTCCATTGTGTAGATGTACCAGAGCTTCTTTATCCAGTCATCGATTTTCGGGCACTCTGGTTGCTTCCAGATTCTGGCTATGTGAATAATGCTGCTAAGTGAACATAAAAGTAGGGATGGTGTTTCTGCTGCGTTCTCAATATACATTTTCATATCAAAAGCCACCCCGTGGATCTCAGCCACAAACCCTTTCTGAAAGCAGATAAGATATCCTCAGTCAAAAATTTAAAAAATGAAAAGCAGGGTATACTTAATGCTTAAGAAGTTTTTCATCCCACATTGTACTTCTTAATAATCTCACACCCTTCCTCCATACTTTCAATATAATGCATTTATTTATACATTTCTCAAGAGGACAGGATATAGTTTCCCTAAGATGTATAAAAGTATAGGCTGGGAAATACAAGTAAGATTCTATACTAAAAGGCTATTGGACACGGACCTTCTGGGCCTTCTCGACAACGAGAATGGGATCAATGAGATTTTTTTTTCAAGCTGAAGCAAGAACTTCAGCTCTACAAAACAACCTAAGATTTCAGTCTTGGAAGTGAAACAGCGAATTCAAAGAGATGTGGGCAAAGCAAAGGGAGGCAGGAGAAGAGGGACCTCAAAAAAAATCTCCCAATAATTAGTTCCAAATTGGAACTAACTGAGTTCAGTTAGTCCTCCTGATCTATGTTGAGACTCAGTCAGGAAGTTCAACATTGGAGAAAAACCTCTCTGAGTCTGGAAGAGACTATAGAGAAAGAGAGTTATTGCTGAGCGATTCCCCTGATGCTGTGTGTATCTGGTACAGCTCATCTCTCTCTCAGAACAGGTCTGGGATTCACACATGTTCTGCTCACCATTAAACGATTATTCTCAGAGCTTATGGCTGGAAGCTCTGGTTCACCCAAACCAAACAACTAGTCAAAATTCTAGAAATCATCCACGTTGATCTTTGGAATAAAATATAGGGAAGTTGTGAAGGCCACACAGATAGCTGGTAGGTTAAGAAAAATCAGGGCTGCTTCCTGACTCCCTGGGGTCTCTGCCCGCCAGACGCCTCTGCTGTCCCTGCCAAGCAGCAGCAAGTCCATCAGTGACTTCAAGGCATTCTTTGGAGTTACTTGCCTGTATGGACAAGGTTCTGGAAAGCCCCTTCACAGCTCTGTTACAAGAACAACAGAGATTTGCCAGCACCCAGAGCTGATGTGCTCAGTTAACCAAACAAGATGATGAAATTTACAGATAGCCTTCTGGGTCCTTAAGAAACTTCACAACCTGCCTCCTTGAAGAAAAATGGACGGAGGTTGAAGAAAAGGCCACCCAGGCTGTTAATAAGGCTCCCACCCTATCAGGACATGTTTGTGTGTGGTTTATGGGGGAAACCTCCAACTATTTACAGATGAAGAAACAAGGTCCCTTTGCATGTTCTAGGGGAACCTGGATCCTCCTTCACACAGGGATGGCCCCCAAACAGTGAGCATATATCTGAAAAGTGTCACCCTAGGGACCTCCCTCTCCCCAGGGCCATTGGCTCTGAGACTGCATCTATGAAAAAATTTTTTTTCAGAGCCATGTGTCACTAGTCCTGAGGGGAAGGGTGAGTCAATGAGTCATACCTCAAGTGCAGACCTCATTCTCTCCTTCTAAGGCTTCCTTGATTGTGTTTGTATGGTTTTTGATTTTTGAAATGAACTCCAAACACGTAAGTGGAAGCATTTAAAGCATTTACTTAATCCCCAAATTTCAGCAGGGATCTGTCCAGCTTTCAGAACCCTCAATGGACAAGGGATCAACTTCAGCAGACACTCAGCTTTCTTTTCCGGCCATAAGCTCTGAGAATAAATGTTTAATGGTGAGCAGAACATGTGTGAATCCCAGACCTGTCCTGGAGAGAGGAGACGAGTTGTACAGATATGACACAGCTTCAAGGAATCACTCAGCAATAACTCTCTTTCCTACAGTCCCTTCCAGACTCAGAAAGTTTTCACCAATGTTGAACTCAAGACTCAGTCTCAAGATAACTTTGATCCACCCAAACACGTAAGCTCAAGAGTAACTGTTCATCCTTCTCCATACTTTCATGGTATCCTCTGCCTTTCTGGTGCCATGATTTCTGCATGAAAGAAGTTGAGGATGATGAGGGAGAGCTGTGAGGAAAGAGCAGGAGGACGAAGGGCAGACGTCCTGCTACACCCCTTCCCCCCACCACTCTCTCTCTCCAACTCTACTCCTCTGAAAGAATACAAACAGCACTATTACATTGTGTTTAGCACAACAGTCCCAATATGGAAACAACCCAAATGCTCAACTATGGAGAAATGGATCTGGAAGTTGTGGTATATATACACAATGAAATCTTCATGGCTCCAGGAACAAAACCATGCAACTGCCTTTGACAAAGAACAGGAGGGACATCATGCTGTGTTAGTTAAAAATAAACTGATGCATTTTGTAGAGTATACTTACTTTTTAAAAATGAACAGAATCAAGACTATGCTTTCAGGAAAAAATGAACAGAATCATGCATTTTCTATGCTAAAAGTAACTGATCTCACCCTAATGCCTTAATACAGCATCCAGATTTACAAATTATGTACTCATCTACTTTAAGCACTGAATTTCCTTATTCTCTTAGTTCAATAAATAATTCACAAAATAACTGTTTTCATAAATATTATGAAACAGGCCCCCCCAAGATGGCCTCTTGAGACCATTTTTTCATGGGAATGTGGTACCTTTTTTAGGCTTTTATAGGTCATAACGTGGTGATGTTCTCCCTCCTTGAGGTGTTGCAGGTGTGGCTGTGGTGCCTAGCTGCATTGGCAGGTGGCTAGACAGGAGACAGGCTTGTCTACACCAAGGGGGCTCTGCCCTGTGGACCCTGGATGGTTGATGGTTGACATAGAAAAGACTGGGATGAACCCAGAGCCATGGCAGAACCCGGAAAGCTACCCATGGTGTATTCGAGTATGCCAAAAAAAGTAACAATAATGGACCTCATTCCCAACAAATGGGGATGTTACTGGCGCCTGCTTGAGCAAATCGATGAACAACAGGAAGACAAGTGACAAGTGACATAAATATGATAAATTTAAAGTTTTAACCAATCATTTAGCTATTCTATTTGAGGGGTTTGAGAGGGAATTGGGTCTTCATCCTGGCTCTGTGCTCAGGGGATCATATGATGTTCCAGGGATCCAACCCTGGTCAATCACAAGCAAGACAAGGACCTTACATGCTATACTAACTTGCCAGCTACTCTTTCTGTTAATTTAAAATAACTTAACAAATAAAAATAAAGTAATCTTTTAAATTTAGGAAGCACAATTTATAATTGTGTCCATGCTATATTTTGTTTTATTCAAACACAATAAGTTATTCATAGTTACAATTTCACAACAACCAATCCACCACCAGTGCCAGCTTCCTCCAACATCATGCCCCGATTCCTTTCTCCCCAGTCTGCCTCCTTAACAGACACATCCATATTTAAGATTTATTATTATAGTTTGGGTCTCATTCTTCAGTACTGATGATTCTGTGACTGAGATTCGTACATATACCCTCACTTCTACACCCTCTTTGTGTCCAAGGCCCTGACTGTTTCACTCTTCTCTTCTTACTTCCCCCTTCATTTTTCCTCTTTCATTTCTGCAATCTGGGGAAAGGTCTGCCCCACTTAGGTACTCTGCATTCCCTTGCCATGTTATATTGTATACTACAGAGAAGTGAGATCATTCTGTTGTAATTTCTCTTTTCATCTCTGATCCAACTTATTTAGGCTTATTTATTATTTTATAATAAAAAATGCATTTATTATTTTGATTCATAAGTCTAGTCAAGGGGTTTATCTATCTTGTTAATTCTTTTGAAGAACTAGTTCCTGATTTTATTGGCTCTTTGCATTGTTTTCGTGATTTCTGTATCATCGCTTTCTGCTCTAATTTTTATTTCTTCACGTCTACTAATTCCATTAGTACTACTTTGATGCTCTTTTGTTCCACATGTTTAAGATGCATGTTAAGATTATTGAGTTTCATTTTTCTTTTTTCCCTAATGTAGGTCTGTATAGTAATAACTTTACTACCCCACTCCAGCCCCCTTGGTACTAGTTTTGCTGTGTCCCACAGATTCTGGGAGTTGATTTTTTATTCTCATTTGTTTCAAGGAATATTTTTGTTTCTTATTTGATTTCCTCTTAAGTACAGTAGTTATTTAAGTGTTTTGTTCAGCTTCAGGTGTTGAATTTTTTCCACACCTTCTTTTCAATGATCTGACCAGATACTTGATATGATTTCTTTCTTTCTTTCTTTCTATTTTATTAAACCACCATGAGATAGACCATTACAAAAGCTATTCATGATTGGGTTTCAGTCATACAGTGTTCCAACAACCATCCTTCAGCCAGTGCACATTTCCCAACACCAATGTGCCCAGTTTCCCCCTCCCCCACCCTGATATGATTTCTAGATTTGAAATTTTTTTTGAGGTTGGAAATAATCAAACAAATACGGTCTTTAGTATCCACCCTAGAAAATGTCACATACAAGGGTTAAACAAAATTTCTTAATGTAGCAATATTTGTGAGAAAAATACTGGAAAAGATGAAATAGTCATCAATAAGAAATGGATAAAAGAACTAAATTTTTTTCTTACAGTGTCATAACATATAACCCTTAAAAATTAAGAGTTCTATTCAGCAATATGTATTAAAAATCACAATCAGAGGAAATGGTAAAGGCAGTCACTACTTGCATGTGACTGACCTTGTTCGATCCTTTGCACTACATGTTTCCCCAAGCACCTCTAACAGTCATTCCTGAGCACAGAGTCAGTAATAACCTCTGAGCACACTATCAGCTCTAACTTCCTCCCAGGCACACAAGTATAAAGTGAATCATTTGGCAATTGTGTTCATATGAACTCAGAATAACAATTATATGTACATACTTATTTTCTTAAATATTTTTATTATACCGTGAGATTACAGTTACAAAATGTTCATAAAATGTTTCCTATTTGGGGTTTCGGGTCATACAATGTTCCAGTACCCATCTCTCCACCAATGCCCATTTCCCACCACCAATGTCCCTTATTTCCTCCCTCCCAGGCCTGCCTCTGGCAGGTTCTTAAATTCTTTCTCTTTCTCTCTCTCTTTCTTTTTCCTTCCCTTCCACATTAGGATTACAATACATACATTAAGAGGTTGCCATGTGTATCTTTTTTTGCTTGAACATACATCATTATTATATATATTATATATTATTATATGATCACTTCATTTGTTCACTTGTCTTCCCGTTTCACCAAATTGCTCAGCCGGCGCCAGTAACGCTCCATTCGTTGGGAATGGGGTCCATTATTGTTACTGTTTTGGCATAGTGAATACACCATGGGTAGTTTTCCAGGCTCTCCTATGCTCTGGGTTCATCTCAGGGCCCAGTCTTTTTCTATGCCAGGCCATCAACCATCCAGGACCCACGGGGCAGAGCCCTGGGTGTAAAGCCTGTCTCCTGTCGCCACCTTCCTACATGGAACTGGAGGAGTTCTATAAAATCACACCTTCTATAAGATCATAGTTGGTGATTTTAATGCCAAGATAGGACCCAGAAAAATCGGCCAAAGAACTCCACAAGGGAATCTATGGCATAGAATGGAATAAAACAGGTGAGAGACTATCTGAGTTCATCACGGCCCACCAAGGTCAATTCATGTAAACACACAGTTCCAGAAGGCTGAATCAAACATTGGACATGGAATCTCCTGGTGGACAGTTCCACAATGAAATTGGACTAAGATCATCTTTCAATCAACGCTTTTGGCTTAATCACATTGCTGTCTACCCTAAAATTCCAACAGATCGGAACACCGCCTCTCTCAGGTAAAATTCTACTTCATGCAATGGAGAGAAAAGGCTGCAAAGTTTAAGAAGAGAACTCCCAGAATCCACTCACCAATCAAACTCTTTGGCACCACTGCGGCAACATGGGAAGATACCATCATTGATGACATGGATGAAGAATACAACCAACTGGTTCAGCACCTCCATGACTATGTGAAGAATGCCTAAGAGAGAGAAAGCCACAAAAGGACGCCTGTCTTCAAAAACTCTCGAGCTCATTTGCCAATGTGGCAAGGCGCGAGACTCACGTGAACAAATGCTAACATCCAAGCTTGCAAAGCAGTGCAGAGAAGTGATAAAGGAAGACCTCAAAGAGAGAAGAGCAGAAATACTGGAAGATGCAGCAGAAGCCAGGAAGAGCATTCAACACCTGCCTGTCCTTCGCCAACTATAACCAAGATGACTGCCCTCCAACGTCCTGATAGATCTATCACATCTTCCAGAAAGGCAAGAGGGAAGATTATCCATGACTTCTATTCAGATCTCTTTGATAGCCACGTCCACCTGCCCACATACCAAAAACCGCAGAGAATGGATATATCGTTCCCAACGTTCTCCCTTCTGAAATCTGACATGCCATTTTGTTAGTAAAGAAGGGAAGAGCACCAGGCCCAGAAAAAAGTCAGACCCAAACACCTGAAGATCTGCCTTCAGTACTCATCAATACACTGGCTCGGCTCTTCACACTCTACCTGTCTGAATGCAAGGTGCCCTCCCATGGAAAACCAGCAGGGCAGTTCTACCGTTCAAGAAGGGAGACATCCACGACATTGGCAACTATTGTCCCATCTTCCTGTTGTCTGTCAACTACAAGATGTTCACTTGAGTCATCCTGAACAGGATAGGAAAAAAATTAGATGAAGGACAACCATGCGAGCAAGCTGGCTTCCGAAAAGGATTCAGCACAATCGACCATATCCACACGGTAACCAAGCTCACTGAAGTTTGTAGGGAGTTCAAGATCCCACTATGTCTCTCGTTCACTGATTTAAAGAAAGCCTTTGATTCTGTGGAGACTGAAGTGGTCATCAAAGAACCTAGCCGAACAGGGGCGTTCAAACCCAATACATCAAGATCCTTCATGAGATCTCACCATTCTACAAAGAAGTGATCATCGATATCAAAAGAGAAGGTGCAGCTGGGTGATACCATTTCTCTGAAACTCTTCAGTGCCACCCTCAAGAACATCATGCGGCAATTAGATTGGGAAGGAATGGGAGTGTAGATAGATGGTCGGCAACTACACCACTTCTGCTTCACTTATGACATTGTTCTAACAACACCAAACATTAGCCAAGTGGCACAAATGCTGGCTGATTTTGACTGACAATGTGCAAAGATAGGTCTACAGCTGAGTCTCAGCAAAACTATGTTCACGAAAAATGAACAAGTTCCAGAGGCCCCATTATTCACTCTCAACGAAACAAACATCTCTGAATGCAGCAGTTATGTGTACCTAGGTTGAGAAGTTAACATGATGAACGACCTAAAACCTGAGCTGTACAGGAGAAAGAGAGCAGCATGGAATGCCTTCAGAAGCATCAATGAAATAACGGAAAAGATAAAGAACCTCTGGCTCCGGGCACATCTCTTCGACTCCACTGTTTTCCGTGGATTAATATACACCTCAGATATCGGGCCCTACAAAAGCAGGATGAGAATGCAATTTGGGTCTCCCAAAGAGGAATTGAAAGAGCTATACTTGGAATATCACGCCTCACTCAAGTGAAAGATGGAATCCAGAGCTCCGACCTCCGTCACTGTTCCTGAGTCAAGGACGCTGTCTTGTTTGCCAAGGCATCGAAAATCAGATGGGCTGGACATGTAGTGCGATATGCAGATGACCGCTGGACTAGAACCGTTACCCACTGGATTCCACGGGATGTAAAAGATCACGTGGCCGCCCACCTACAAGATGGTCAGACTTCTTCGTCAGGACCCTGAACGAATGGTTTGAGGCTCTTTGTACTCCTGAAGCAACCAGATGCCAGTGGGCTACACTGGCATGTGACAGGGTCAAATGGATATGTTACTGTCGCCTGCTCAAGCAAACCCATGAATAATGGGATGTCAAGTGATCGCTATGTTATGTTGTCATGTTATACATATTGTCATATTATATTGTATTGTATTGTATCATATCATATCATATATGCATTATACATTATACACTGGCACGCTATGCCATGCCATGTCATATCATATATATTGTATTGTATTGTATTGCATCGTGATCATATCATATCATATTATATATTATAGCACATTGGGGCTTTTATTATATATATTTTGGGGATAGATGTGGCTTTCTGGCACTGGATATGTAGTACTGTTCAGTCAAAACTTGCAGGTTGACTCTAGGTTCTGTACTTAGGGGTCAGCCCTATAAAATTGAGAGACCCTATGTAGCAAGTTAGGCCTGAACAAGCATTGATGCATGCAAGCAGCTACTCCTTAACATCTATACTATGTCTCTATTCTGACATATCTACTTCTAAAAAATTTTAATAATATTTATGCCACTTCAAATATACATTATATACGTATATTATATATTATATATTTATTTATATATAAATATACAGTATATTTATATATATATACGATCCACTTTAGAC